>JAHPZR010011816.1:27500-30000 GCA_019787425.1 Platygyra sinensis
TTCGAGGAACAGACAATGAAAAAAAATACCAGTCACTATTAATGAAGATTGCTGGGTTTATTACCCATCAAAAATTTTCAAGAAATATTACATGTAGAAATGACATCAACTCGGAAAGAATCCGAGTTCCAGAGGGGGTTTGAACCCACAACCCTCCATGATCTAGCCGGACCCTCCAACCACTGAGCTACTCCAGCTGGAGACTCTCTTTGTGGCGAAATAACCTTATTTCACGTTATAACTTTTTCGCTCTAGTAGGAGAAACTGTATGTTCATTGCGATATAGAGTAAAGTTCGTTTTGACCACTGAAACGGGGTAATAATTGATGTCCTTTTAGCATATCCGATGCAACTGCTATTGGTGCCTTTCATTTTAAGAGCATATTCTATTCCCGGTAATGGACTGGAACTACTGAGCTTGCAAGTGAAGCTGATGTGGGGAGTCTTTCAAATGCAGATTGATTTTATCTCTTGTTAATGACATTTCTCAGCATGGGCCTCCCTTGCAGGCTAATTAATCATACGAATATGGTCTCTTGTTTCCCAAGGAATCAATCTAGGTCGTTTTCCTCGACTATTTAAAAGCTAGCAACAGAACTCAGACTTCTTGGGGAAAAAAAAGAAGGCGATTTCTGCATACGAGATAAAGTGAACTCTGACCGCTCAATCCGGAGACCCACTACCCATAAGACAACCGCACATCGACAAGAGCTACATGATACATACCTTTAAAAACCTCATTCCTCCATTTAGAGTAAATGCTTTCCTTCCATGAAGTACTCGTCGATTATTGAAACATGCTAGGTCCCCGGGCTGCATTTTCACTGACTTCTGATAAAAAAAGTGAATACGATCGCTTTAGTGTTTCTAATTATAAAAAGTTCGTTTAAAATATATAGAGTGTGTGCAAGGTGACGTCATAAAATTCTCAACTCTAAACTAAACAGCCACTAAAGGTTTTATCCTCATCAGACATAAGAGGCACTAAATTTATACTTGTTTACAACTTTCCACCTCAATAGCGTCCTTCGTTTGGAAATCGGCGCATTTTGAATTTCGAAGTTATCGCCGTGCGTGACATAAAGCTAAGAAAACGTTTGTCGAAAAATACACACTTATCTCGTAATTTTCGGCCATTTTAGGACTTTAAGTATTAGGAAAAGTGCTTGTGTAAATGTTTTTCTGGCTCGGTTAAGAAACTTAGTCGACTAGATAGCCTAAGTAAGTTCCAGATGTTCACACTATTTACTGTCCGCCATATTGGAGGACCAAGGAGGTCCTCCAACATGGCAGCTTCATACTGAGCTCTGCAATTTTGTGCGAAACATTTCGACGAATATCTCAACTTTGGGACAACACACACGCCTTAAACGTGGAGAGCTGTCTTCTTTATTTATCGCCTACAATATTACAATTTCTTGACTTTATCCACTGCTTGGTTTTTGATCTTATTTTTTATTGCGTGACAATGCACACACTCTATTAGCGCCATTCACAAAGAGTGCGTTTCAACTGAGTGCCGTAAAACCAAACCAAAGTAATCACTTTAGCCAATCACAAACGGACAAAGGACAAAGACAATCCAACGAACCAATAAAAAACGAAGTAATTACATGTTGCTGGCGGAAAGCGCGGGAAACGTATACGAGCGAATCACGACTGGTTTCGGTTTACTTCCGATTGGATGAAAAAGTGGCGCGGGTTTTTTAAGCCAATCATGTAGTGTAGTACGTGAAAGACCACTAGACCTTACCCGACAGGGCACCATTTCAGATCGGGTGACGAATTCTTCCTTTCAGATCTTTATCTGAATAGTCGTGTGCATATATAGAGGATATTACATGCCTGCGCGTGGAAATGAATTTTATCTTCGAGTGTTCAACTCGATATCTCACTCGTTCGCTGCGCTCACTCGTGAAATGTCGAGTTGAACACGAGAAGATAAAATTCATATCCACAAGCGGGCATGTGATATTCTCTTTACTATATAAACATACTAATGACGACGTTTTTGAAGATTTTCCGAAGATTTCCGAAGATTTTACAAAATTGTTCCGTAGGAAAAACGAACGTTTCCGGACATTTTTCGGACATTTTCCGAAGATTACCGAAGATTTCCGAGGAGGGACCGAGGATGCATCGATCATACTGCAACATATCTTAGTACCTTTTAAGGGATTATGTAACCATAGCGATGGTGATCATTTTAGTAGCTATGGCAACACCAATATCCTCACATGTGAAAGATAAAAATAGTATCTTCACTGCGTGCGATGAAAACATGATTTTTTAGTAAAAGGAAAAATCCTGGTATTTCACAGGTGTTTATTTAAGAAATAGAAAACATGTACCGTGTTTTTATCGAGTTATACAAACACGAGTGGAAGTTTGGGAGAACGAGAAATGCTGTGGGAACACGAGCCGCAGGCGAGTGTTTTCACAGCTTTTTCGAATTCTCCCAAACTTTCACGAGTGTTTGTAAAACTCGATAGAAACACGA
>JAHPZR010011816.1:35000-53360 GCA_019787425.1 Platygyra sinensis
GAAATGTTGGTTATGTCACGCCCCCGATCTAACCACTGATCTTGGCGAGCTAGGTCATTTACTAGGCTCATACAATGTAGGTGACACACGCCCTTCATTCTGCCCGAATTAGTGTCGACAACATTCAGTGTGGAGAAAAAAGAACAGAAAGAGGTTTTAAATTTTTGAGCTCATTGAAGAATTGGTAAAGATAAAATGCTCGCTGTGCTGCAGCTAAATAATTATTCTACCGCACCTCTTTGTCAGGGTTAAGAACAATGTGTGGCCTCTTGTACACTAGTTTGACTGGATAATCCCTAGGGAAAAAAAAGAAACAAATAAAACATCGGCAAATTCGGCCAAGGCAAGTATTTCCTCTCAAAAACTGTGACTCGACAACGGTACCAGATTCTGATTGGGGCCACTGAACACTAAATTACTATACACAGCCAACCCCAGAAGATGGAATATTGAGTCAGACAAAAGCAAACAAGCGTGTACCTTTCAAAGTGTATTTTTTGAAATGTTCCTGGTATTCGCACAAGATCTTCAAACTGTTCAGGATACTGCTTTCTGAATTCCTCAGCAACATGAAAAGAATCTAAAAACAAGCTTTCTCCTCCTTCTACCTCAGGATCGTTCCTGCACAAATAATAATAATAATATAGACTTAAGACGATTTTATCCTGGGTATGAAGGGATTTTTAAACATCCGCCCAAAATTCGAAGATGTTCGAAGATTTCTGATGACGTCTCGAAATTTTTCTGGTGTCACTCCCAGGATGAATTCGCCACGTAAAACATCGGCACCATTAACTTTTTGCACGAAAATCAGAAAATTGGGGTAGTTTACCATTTAATTCACTGACTACTTCTTCTTGTTTTCTTGTTGCAGCAATTACATGTAAATGTCATTTGAGGGTGTGTCATTCAAGGTTGAAACTCCTTAAATGTTTCAACTGCAGGTACAAGCAAGCGAAACATTGAAACTCACAGACGTGAGAGTTGACAGACATTTTTTAGATCGGGAAAAGATGCTATTTCTCCTTATAGTTCAGCACTAAATTTTCTCTGATTCTGATTGGTTTAAATTGATCACGTGACGCGATTGTGTTCATCCGTGGAGAGACACTATCAGCCCATAGGGTCCTTCCGCCGAAAATACCCGGATGGATAGTAGTCTTCCATGAAAATTAACCTGTAAATAAGCGGGCTTGTAGAAAATAACCTATTGAAATTGTATTGAGTGTTTTTTTTTTGTTTTCTTTTTAAAATTTTACATTTGACTTAAGGTAATTCCTCTGAAATAAAAGTGACAATGGATTTTTGTTCAAAGACTTCAAACTTTGTCCACTGAATATTTATCATATGACAACTTTAATTTTGAAATTAAAAAGGGGGTGCCCATGCTCATTGAGGAGCACTGATGCATTGAAAATGCCCCATTTTAGCATTATTTAATGTTTATTAGAAGAACACATTCCCAGTGTAACTGTAAATTTTTGTGACATTATCTACAGTCAATATGCTGTGTCGGACAAAAATAAACATTTTAAGTTTGAATTAGACAGAAAGCTGAATCCTTGATTAAAGTTTGAACCAAATTTCTTGGCATGGTTATCGAATGGCAAATAGAAAAGACCACAATGTATCTGCTATTTTCCTCATTTATTCAATTTTCAGCAACAGAAATCATATAAGTTTTTTCTCAAGCAAAGTTTCTGATAAGCTGATTACAGTTACTGGAAAAAAAGTTGGGGTGCCCGTGCTCGTCGGTGAGCTATAGCCATTTTTCAATTGTCAGAGCTCAATATCAAGGCAAGTCCGCCATGTTTTCAGTGTGCGCGTGCGCGAGAGCGCGCTAAATGACGCCATAAATTATGCGCAGAAAGGATGCACAATGCAAATGTGAGGAACGACCTTAAACGGCTTTCATCCAAAAAAGTTGAAAATAATTCGATAGGATTTTTGAACAAACACGAGGAAGAAAATTTAGTGGTGAACAATAAAGACAATAGAGTGTTTATGTCTCGGAACTATCGGTCTGATAGTTGCCCCTTGGAAATTTGATGTTTTTAAAGCCAGCAGATTTGCGTTCGAAGCTTCGCTTCTCGGGAAAATATTTGTTTTAAGAACTATCAGCCGATAGTTCCTCGACAGAAACACGCTATTGTTTAAATAGTTCCTCGACAGAAAAACTCGATTGTTTAAATAGAAACACCGCGAACTGTTTTCTTTTTCTTTTGGAAAATTTCACTTTAAAGATGAGCATTTCAATCAGCTACATTGGATGTTACCTTAAGCAGTGAAGTAGCTGCAACCCGGGGGGAGACTCGTAGTACATAAGATCCATATGAAGACCAAGTGCCACATTAGAGTATGCAATATTGATTGGGTTAGGAACACTCTTGACATCAAAAGACTGCAAGAACAGAAAGAACTTTGTATGAATACGTGTAACTGACACAAAGTAAAATATTAATTTGTACCACTATGTGGATCAATAGTTGCTAATAACCATAATTTAAGGACTCATACCTAGTCTTTCACGGTTCGAAATTAGGAAATGAAAGAGTTATAATGAAAAGTCTGGAGTGAGCTTTTCTTGGAGTCCTTCACGAAGCAAAGGAGATGATACATACTTTGCCATAAATGGTTTCCAGTACAGGTCCAAATAACCTTGCAACCTAAAAAGAAATGGATAAAGAACTTTTGCATGACTGCAAACATGTCTGACCTTTCCTGAGTTACTTTATTGCTGAGTTGTCTTTTAAATTACTAGTTAGAATACAATGCACAATTTTGTTTCTCAGGACATCTGGCACTAGCATCATTGGCAACCAAGAAAAAACTTTTAACATATAGTGCAGAAGGGATTGGAATTTCCTGTTTTTTTTTTGGGGGGGGGGGGGGGGGGGGCGGAGTGGGAGGTTCTGTAAGAATTTAAAGAAATGAATGGAGCTTAATTGGTATTTCCATGTGCCACTTTTTGTTCTTACTACATCGTTTGTTGTCATCTGTGATCTATTACTGAACAGATGCATGGAAAGTATTAAAAAAAATATGCAAAGCTTAACTGGAATTTCAATAGGGGTAGGGTTTAAGAACATTAGTGACATGCTCGCCTAACGGCTCATGTGCCACTGTTTGTTCATATCACATTTTGACATCATCTGTGATCTCCTTCTGAACAGACACACGGAAACATGGAATCTGTTTGTTAATCTGACAAACCTTGGCACAATGATCCTCATCAGTAGGGACATCCTTGACTAATGAGACACCATGGTCACTTAACTGGGACAGCATTCTGTCACAGGTTTCCAAGAGGAAAGATGTGCTTTGGTTAATGTTACCAGTGATTATTGTTAGATATAACACAATTTGTATGCTATCGTGATTCATAGTAACTGCCAGGTATTGGTTTTATTGACACTTTAAAGAGAAACCTGGGTTGTGAGGCAGGGGGTAGCAAGGGGTGGGTTGAAAAATCAGTGACCACTACCACATATTCAAATTTCAGGGATGAAGATAAGGGCCAGCTGCCATCTTATTTCACTGGATGAAATAGGACTACTGCATGAAATTTCACAATAAAGCAAAGATGCCAAGATCAGAAAAGCTTTAGTTAATAAGCCAGCCTAGTGATATCGTAGCTTTGTCCATGAAACATATTGATGAGCTTGCTGATGATCTTACTTACAAACTTACAAACCAAGGCCATAAACAGAATCAATGTGCAAAACAACATTAACAGGGCTGTCATGAAGTGCTGAAACCCTTAATACTTGTTACCCCTGAGTATACTTGATTTTCTCTAAGGGTAAAATTGTACGTTGTTGATAGAATTCTACCACAAAGTCCCAAGTTTGTTATGGCCGTGGAGAGCAAGACTATGGGTCACTCAAAACTTACTGACAGCCCTGTGCAAATCCTCACATAGCTAGAACACAAAACACATACATGTAAGCTCAGATACAGACCCCAGTATGAGAGCCAAGGAGTGCGACCATACCAGCTGATGCTGCTGATCATCAGCATCACCTTGATTATAACTTAACCTAAATTATATAATTTTAGCCTTGTCGGACATTTAAAATTACTTACTTCCATAAACCTTCCTTTGACTCCATAATGTCACTGTAATTAACCTCTGGGAGGCTGTGCTATAGTAAGAAAGTTAATTATTTAAAATAACATATAACTGCTGCCTTGTTACAAAGTAGCTTGGTTGGTAGAGGGAGAGTCTACTGTGCTGGAGGTGACATGGGTTTGAGCCCCAGACCGGACCAACACTCCGGTTCTTAAAATAACTGGGCAGATCGAATGTGCTGCAATAATCTGCAAATGGTTAGACGTTAAGTCTTCTCGGATAAGGACTATAAACTGTAGGCCCATCTCTTGCATCAAGAGTGTTACATGGTTAGCAGGGGATGTAAAAGAACCCACACACTTACTGAAAAGAGTAGGGTATGTAGTTCCTGGTGTTGTGGTCTGGGCTTGTCTCAAAGGTTGGTGCTTAACATAGGGTTAACCTCTTTGCACTTTTCCCCCTTGGACCGAACTATCCAAGAAAAAATAATCGCTATAACTATGACTATGACAGTCACTATAACTTACACTGCAGCAAAACAAATATGGAAACTCTCTAATGTGCAAAAGGCCGGAGTTGAGTGTCTACTATTCTCTACTTGCACAAATCCCATAATACACCTCTTTTACCCCCAAAAAATTTGCATAGGCATTGTTTTAGATTACTCTTGGTTCAATTATCCCAGGAGAATTTGCAAACAATGAGTATGTAAAATTTTTGGGGGGTAAAAGAGGTGCATTAGGGTATTGTGCAAGTAGTGAATGGAGATGTCCATAATGAGAAGCTCAACAATGTATATTTTGATACGATACAGTAGCTACAAAGAACTATCATGATAGTTCAGTCTGCATATGAGCCAATTGTCTTGTGAAGATCTGCTCATTGAAGTCATAAACCAAGAGTTTCCTCAATAAAGATGATTATTATAAACTTGTGACTCCTCCTATCAAAGACATCATGATGGCTGACCACTCCCACAAGTTTTTTTTTTTTTTTTTGGGATGCAAATGAATGCAAGACTTGTTTCACATAAGAGAGCTGCTACATAAGCTATAGTTTTAGGGTATACCTAATATAGCAGAAGGTAATTGATACATTTTTGAAGTCATTCTTTTTTTGCATTTTAAAGCAGTTTTCTCTCAAAATGACTACCTTCTGCATAGATGCTGATGTCAATTCTTAAATAAGCTGATCAGTGGCTATCATGACAAAATGGTACAGTGTATATTGTGCACAGGCAGAGTGTCTTTATTTGCCGAGTTGGGAAAAACTGCCATTCG
Source organism: Platygyra sinensis (assembly GCA_019787425.1). NCBI lineage: Eukaryota > Metazoa > Cnidaria > Anthozoa > Scleractinia > Merulinidae > Platygyra > Platygyra sinensis. The sequence continues at coordinate 40,353 of JAHPZR010011816.1, forward strand.
CCTCAGAGGTAAAGTGTTAAGGAGGCACTTTTAAACGGTCCCAAGGGACTGTCTGCTTAAGGGAGACTAGCTTGACCATACAAGTCATGTACATTAGTTAAACAAAAAATTCATCTTACTTAATATAGCTGAATACATACCTCTCCTAAATGAGGCCGTGTGATTCTCTTGTGGCTGTCAATTCTTCTTGCTGCATCGGAATAGCAATTCTCTCTAAGCCAGTGTAAGCTGATCACTCCCTGATGATCACCTTCATTTTCAAAGTTCAACTGAAGATTCTCCTGATCTTCTGTCATAAGAAAAGTTTGAAAATCTTTTTTACAGGAGCGATAATAAAAATAAAAATAATTACCTGTATTACAATATTTTATAGTGCAAATTAACATCTATACATGATCAAGAACATTAAAGAAATTATCCAAAAAATATAATTAAATCCACTAAGTAAAAATCGAAAGGAGCGATTGACCAATTGACTCTGACTTGGAACCTTTTTTGGAGATTTTCAGCCTGGAAATGGGCCAAATTAGCTCCGATCCACTCTAAAAGGCATTTGCAATATGACAGCATGCCTTTCTTGCCTCTAGCACAACGTTCTATGACATTTTTGCTTGTGCATGCGCAGAAATCAAAATTGTAGATGAAAGAGTGACCTACGTCTTTAGGCATTTTTTACGCCTTTCCTTTTTCTCCTTTTCTTATCTTTTTGCTACAGTGATTGATCTTCTACTGGCAGTTGCCTCCAGTTCAAAATATTCTGAGAAAGTATCATCAAGACGGGCAAATTTTACTATGGAGAAATGGAGAAGCCAGATGTAGTCGCAGGCAATTTTGCTGAGTTTTTCACTCAAATGTCTGAGTATTTTTGTGGATATTTCACTGGCTGCACTGAGCTGATCACTCTGATCTGGGTATCATTGAAAAGATCTTTTCCTCCTTTAGAACTTGAGTACAGATGATGCCAATCTTGGTCAAAGGTGATGATGTCAGGAGTGAAACAAAGGTCAACACTCCTCATGGCCGGTTAAAGATGATACAGGAGTCAACGGGTTACAAAATGTCAAAATTACATTGACTGTACAGAGGTTTCATTAATGTTTCTTCACAGGCAGGCCAGGCAAGACATATAATTGAACTGAGTTTGAACTTTGGTTACAAAAACTCTCCACCAGCTGGTCAAACCAGGCGGGAAAAATCCCAGGGGCGGATCTAGGGGGAGGGTGCATGGGGTGCGAAGCTTCCCCTCCCCCCTGAGATAATGTCTTCTTCTTTGTATAATCGCTTTTAAAATTTGTTTACCTCACCAGTCAGTGACGTCATTTCTTAGAGGTACACCCCCTCCTAAGAAAAATCCTAGCTCTGCCCCTGGGTCCTGACAGCCAGTCAATTTGCATGGTACCAGGCCATTACTGAAACCCCTTAGCATAAATAGTTTGCTTATTTGAACAAAATTATTCTGTTCAAACACTTTTGAACACTTACTAGAAACTGAGAAATCTGAGAGTTCTAATGGGTCTGGAATGGACAAGACATCAAAGGTCTTTTGACCACTGTGTGCCTGCCTGCATTGTTCACACTGGCAACAAAACCGTAACCAACTATTGTGGAATCTAAAATGGAAGCAAGTTGAAATTGTACAGGCTTCACTAACCTGCTATCAGGCGTCCCTTATATTTTTTGTCACGGCGGGAAGGTACACCTAATACAATTAGTTTTTACTTGACTATTTGTCTGTTGCTAGTCCAGAATCTGGACTATTCTCTGATTGGTCAAGAAACAAAAAGGTACTTAGAACTGAGCCATGATTGGTTACCTTTGTGGCAGTGTGATTTTGGGTAAAAAAAATCCCGCGTGCTGATGAATCATCATGACGTCTTATGAGGCGAGCCAAGAGAGCAAGTTTTTGTCAGCTTTATTAAATGCTTCTCTTCAGAGTTTTGTTCACAAAACTCTCAATGATGAACAAATAAAATGCATTCATGGAATCGCATGCCATGGGAGAGACATTTTGGTGGTGCTACCGACGGGATTTGGCAAGAGCGCTATATATATGTATTACCACCATTTTCGTTGATACGCGACTTTCGAAAACAAAACACCCGCAAAAACGTTTCCAAAATTTCCGTCAATCATACATGCTATCGACAGATTGGATCAAAATTCACCATTCACAGCCCACTAGCATGACATAAAAAAGGTCTGAAGGTCACATTAATGGCTGTGATTGGTGGATTTCAATCCGATCTGTCGAAAACATGCAAGACTTCCGGTAATTCTGCTTGGTTATCCGGAGATGGCATTGCCGACATTCGAGCAGACAGATTTTTTAATTAGGGGGCAGCAGACAAATAGTCAAGTAATTGTATCAGGCGTACCTTCCTGCCGTAGCAAAATATATAAGGGACGCCTGATCGCAGGTTAAGGCTTCACTGAATCAGATACTGATCACAGATGACCACATGAAATAAATATAACCAAAGGTAATTTAATATCAGGTCCAGTTAGTCTGCAGTTAATTATTGTGAGTCTTTCTTTTGCACTCAACCAGCACAATGAAAATCAATTCCAGAAGGCAGGAGGCAGCATGGGTGAGTGGGGCGCCAGACTTGAAATCTGGAGGCCACAGGTTCAAGTCCTGCTCTTCCTGCTAAGTTGGAGTTGTTTCTCAGTCAGTAGACCCTAGTTATTTAAACTCCTTGGTCAATATAACCAACTTGTCGGGGCTACTTACATGTATAATTATTTCACATGGTTGTGGAGCCGCGAATTCATGTGAATCCATGATATCCAGAAAAATTCACTAGAAATCGTACCAAATACATGTCTTTAAACAACATAATTGAAACTTATCTTGGCTGTTAGGGTTGGTTACTTGCAGTCAACTTGCAAATTTATCATGAAACTTTGTCACCGTAATGAGTACTAAACAAACATCCCAAAACTATCAGGCTTTCTTAGATTAATGTTGCAAAAACTGGGCACTCATTGTGGCAAAAGCCTTGCTATTGGCGCATTTCTTTTGTGCAATGTGTGGTTCCAGAAAATATTTATACCCCCCCCCCCCACGGAGGGTCACGGAATTTCCTAGGGGTAGGGGGGTCTAAAAGAGACAAATTTCCGAAGGGGAGGGGGGTACATAAAGAGTTTTTCTTTCCAGCGGGTTTGAAATGCGATCGAATAAACACTTACATATTTTTCCAATTGATTCAGATAACCAAGAAAAATGAAAAGTTCTATCCGTAGAAATAGACGTAGGATTCCTTGTCATATATTTCCCATTATTATTCCAGCGCCAGGTAAACACATACACCACTGAGGCACACCTCTGAGCAGCACGTTCAACGTCAAGTAAAACAAAATAATATTGTTCCCAGTCCCCTAAGATTGGCCGTATTGAGCGAACGCGCGGAAATGAGTAACTGTGAACAGCCACGAGATACAGCCAAGATTTCATTTGGTTGTTTAGTTACGGATTGAGCTTCAAAAGTATGTTTTACAAATGAAATGTGTGACAAGTTAAAAAAATTCTAAGGCGTGAAATTTACTATCGAAGCGTATAACTTTATCAAGTATTCCTGGTGAAAGGCAAATGTAAGCGATATTTGACAAACAGCTGTTTTAAAAAACATGTTGCGTGACGACTTATGATTCCCGCTGATAAGCGAAGTCACTTCAAGGCTCCACACACGAAAAATAATATTTATAAACAGTACTGTTCACACATAATACACCTGCAACACACAGAAATATCGTGGAGATTAGCATTGAGTTATTTTCCCGAGTTCCACTTTGACAGCAAAAATAACAATGACGTAATAACAAATAGCTTGCGCGTACACAGTAATTTGATATCTTGTGTCGACTGTGCATAAATTAAAAAACTTCGACAAGGTTACAAAACGTGAACAATACCGTCAACTTTCAGTTTTTTCTTGGATATTTTTTCAAGTGGAAACTTCTTTCAATTTGAGCGAATGAAAGGTGAGCTGCCACGACTGTAGAGTGTTAATAATTAAGCTCAGTTGTTTATAGTTTGAACATTTCAAAAGAGAGAAAGCGAGATAAGCGCGTCTATATTCATACGTCTAGAATTTTCCACGGTCGTTGTTAGGAAAATTAAATCTCACAGCCTCATCCAGCAATTTTGTTCCTTACCTAGTGAATATCTCCTTAAATAATGTTCCATGAAATAGCAAGTGTGGTGTGGCCAAATCGCTTGACGTGAAAAATATGCCGCTTTACATCGTCATCTGACACGTAACTATAATCGGCCGCAACTAAATTTCATTTCGGCTCTAAGTAGATCAAATTAAATAATGAAGTCTCTTTATTTGTGGATTTGGAATTTCCTGGGGGTAGGGAGGACCAAGTGGAAAAATCTTGGAAATTCCAGGGGGTGGGGGGGGGGGGGGGAATAACGTGAAGCCCTCCGGAATGGAAAATCCAGGGGGGGTGGGGGCTCAAACAGAAAAAAACCCTCCGTGGGGGGAGTATGGATATTTTCTGGAACCACACAGTGTTGTTAAAAGAGCACATGATGATCTCTGTTAAAGAGCCTCGTGTCAAACATATACAAACACATGATAGTCCAAACAAGTTGCTCAAATTTTCCTGCACAATCGCCAGTTTTACAAAGGCGACATTTATACTGTAAGTAGTCGGTGTCTCTGATACTGCTGAATTATGGCAAAGGTCAACAGTCATCATTTTCTGACAAAAACTGCTAAATTGCCATCTCTTTTAGTCAAAAACATTCGTCAAATCAGTGCAAAACTGATCACTATCTGGCGAAATGTGCCCAGAAAATTTCCACAAAATCAGCTGTTTTCTACTGATCATTAAATTTACAGTGAAATTTGCCCTGAAAATTCCCATGAATTTCCAACAAAATCAGCGAATTTGCCTCCGAAAATCCTGTGAAATTTGACTTTTTTCCATGACCCACCAGAAGACCTGACTTGTATTTCTCCTGCCAGTTGGGACTTTTAAGCCTAATTATGTTTATATACTTGATATACATGTATTTGTTTCTTAAGTTAAAGTGGGATGCCTGTGAACTAGCTGCTATAGGTGCAGCTAAGTAGTCATTGACGACTATTAAAATTTAGTGTCTATAAACAACAAAATTGAACATTTAGAATTTTTGGAACAATCTGAAATGTGTAGTACTGTTCCAGAAAATATCCATTATACCTCCCCCACAGAAGGGATTTTTTCTAACACCTCCCCACCCCGTTGGAAATTCCAGTAAAGCTTCATACATTTCTTAGTTAACTTTATTCTTTTTGACCTTCCAGAACCCCCATCCCCCTAGGAAAATTCCAATCTCTTCTGTGGGGGGAGTATGGATATTTTCTGGAACTGCACAATCAACAAATAATTTCCTGCTGCAGTGTCCGTCTTACTTGGATGTGTGGCCCTCTTTCCATTCTACTTCAATAGCATTTCCAGACACCAGAGCCTTGATAGAATTCACTCTTTTGTGTGTCCTATAATGAGATACATGGAAACAATCTAACTTGGCTCCTGAAGTATAAATATTACGTCTGTGATAAACAAAGTAACTATTGAATATTTAATGTCTGATGTGTCCTGAATACTGTCTGTGGATAAATTAGTTATAGTGAGAATGGGATGGTATTCACATAACATTAGTAACATTAAAGAACATATTACATGTATTTCTTTGTTGGGACATGGTTCCAGAAAATATCCATGCATTTATAATACAGGTGCCATCTCCATTCCAGAAGGTGAAGAGAAGGGGTCCATGAACGAATGCTGGACGGGCAGGGATTGGCCAACCCACCCTAATTAAAAATATTACATCTCCGACCCCGGTCGGAGATGTTATATTTTTAATTAGGGTGGGTTGGCCAATCCCTGCCCGTCCAGCATTCCTTCATGGACCCCTTCTCTTCACTTCTGGAATTGAGATGGCACCTGTATTATAAATGCATGGATATTTTCTGGAACCATGTCCCAACAAAGAAATACATGTAATATGTTCTTTAATGTTACTAATGTTATGTGAATACCATCCCATTCTCACTATAACTAATTTATCCACAGACAGTATTCAGGACACATCAGACATTAAATATTCAATAGTTATTTTGTTTATCACAGACCGTAATATTTATACTTCAGGAGCCAAGTTAGATTGTTTCCATGTATCTCATTATAGGACACACAAAAGAGTGAATTCTATCAAGGCTCTGGTGTCTGGAAATGCTATTGAAGTAGAATGGAAAGATGGCCACACATCCAAGTAAGACGGACACTGCAGCAGGAATTATTTGTTGATTGTGCAGTTCCAGAAAATATCCATACTCCCCCCACAGAAGAGATTGGAATTTCCTAGGGGGATGGGAGGTTCTGGAAGGTCAAAAAGAATAAAGTTAACTAAGAAATGTATGAAGCTTTACTGGAATTTCCAAAGGGGTGGGGAGGTGTTAGAAAAAATCCCTTCTGTGGGGGAGGTATAATGGATATTTTCTGGAACAGTACTACACATTTCGATTGTTCCAAAAATTCTAAATGTTCAATTTTGTTGTTTATAGACACTAAATTTTAATAGTCGTCAATGACTACTTAGCTGCACCTATAGCAGCTAGTTCACAGGCATCCCACTTTAACTTAAGAAACAAATACATGTATATCAAGTATATAAACATAATTAGGCTTAAAAGTCCCAACTGGCAGGAGAAATACAAGTCAGGTCTTCTGGTGGGTCATGGAAAAAAGTCAAATTTCACAGGATTTTGGAGGCAAATTCGCTGATTTTGTTGGAAATTCATGGAAATTTTCAGGGTAAATTTCACTGTAAATTTAATGATCAGTAGAAAACAGCTGATTTTGTGGAAATTTTCTGGGCACATTTCGCCAGATAGTGATCAGTTTTGCACTAATTTGACGAATGTTTTTGACTAAAAGAGATGGCAATTTAGCAGTTTTTGTCAGAAAATGATGGACTGTTGACCTTTGCCATAATTCAGCAGTATCAGAGACACCGACTACTTACAGTATAAATGTCGCCTTTGTAAAACTGGCGATTGTGCAGGAAAATTTGAGCAACTTGTTTGGACCATCATGTGTTTGTATATGTTTGACACGAGGCTCTTTAACAGAGATCATCATGTGCTCTTTTAACAACACTGTGTGGTTCCAGAAAATATCCATACTCCCCCCACGGAGGGTTTTTTTCTGTTTGAGCCCCCACCCCCCCTGGATTTTCCATTCCGGAGGGCTTCACGTTATTCCCCCCCCCCCCCCCACCCCCTGGAATTTCCAAGATTTTTCCACTTGGTCCTCCCTACCCCCAGGAAATTCCAAATCCACAAATAAAGAGACTTCATTATTTAATTTGATCTACTTAGAGCCGAAATGAAATTTAGTTGCGGCCGATTATAGTTACGTGTCAGATGACGATGTAAAGCGGCATATTTTTCACGTATTTTCTAAGCGATTTGGCCACACCACACTTGCTATTTCATGGAACATTATTTAAGGAGATATTCACTAGGTAAGGAACAAAATTGCTGGATGAGGCTGTGAGATTTAATTTTCCTAACAACGACCGTGGAAAATTCTAGACGTATGAATATAGACGCGCTTATCTCGCTTTCTCTCTTTTGAAATGTTCAAACTATAAACAACTGAGCTTAATTATTAACACTCTACAGTCGTGGCAGCTCACCTTTCATTCGCTCAAATGAAAGAAGTTTCCACTTGAAAAATATCCAAGAAAAAACTGAAAGTTGACGGTATTGTTCACGTTTTGTAACCTTGTCGAAGTTTTTTAATTTATGCACAGTCGACACAAGATATCAAATTACTGTGTACGCGCAAGCTATTTGTTATTATGTCATTCTTATTTTTGCTGTCAAAGTGGAACTCGGGAAAATAACTCAATGCTAATCTCCACGATATTTCTGTGTGTTGCAGGTGTATTATGTGTGAACAGTACTGTTTATAAATATTATTTTTCGTGTGTGGAGCCTTGAAGTGACTTCGCTTATCAGCGGGAATCATAAGTCGTCACGCAACATGTTTTTAAAACAGCTGTTTGTCAAATATCGCTTACATTTGCCTTTCACCAGGAATACTTTGATAAAGTTATACGCTTCGATAGTAAATTTCACGCCTTAGAATTTTTTTAACTTGTCACACATTTCATTTGTAAAACATACTTTTGAAGCTCAATCCAGTAACTAAACAACCAAATGAAATCTTGGCTGTATCTCGTGGCTGTTCACAGTTACTCATTTCCGCGCGTTCCCTCAATACGGCCAATCTTAGGGGACTGGGAACAATATTATTTTGTTTTACTTGACATTGAACGTGCTGCTCAGAGGTGTGCCTCAGTGGTGTATGTGTTTACCTGGCGCTGGAATAATAATGGGAAATATATGACAAGGAATCCTACGTCTATTTCTACGGATAGAACTTTTCATTTTTCTTGGTTATCTGAATCAATTGGAAAAATATGTAAGTGTTTATTCGATCGCATTTCAAACCCTCTGGAAAGAAAAACTCTTTATGTACCCCCTCCCCTTCGGAAATTTGTCTCTTTTAGACCCCCCTACCCCTAGGAAATTCCGTGACCCTCCGTGGGGGGGGGGTATAAATATTTTCTGGAACCACACATTGCACAAAAGAAATGCGCCAATAGCAAGGCTTTTGCCACAATGAGTGCCCAGTTTTTGCAACATTAATCTAAGAAAGCCTGATAGTTTTGGGATGTTGTTTAGTACTCATTATGGTGACAAAGTTTCATGATAAATTTGCAAGTTGACTGCAAGTAACCAACCCTAACAGCCAAGATAAGTTTCAATTATGTTGTTTAAAGACATGTATTTGGTACGATTTCTAGTGAATTTTTCTGGATATCATGGATTCACATGAAATTCGCGGCTCCACAACCATGTGAAATAATTATACATGTAAGTAGCCCCGACAAGTTGGTTATTTGACCAAGGAGTTTAAATAACTAGGGTCTACTGACTGAGAAACAACTCCAACTTAGCAGGAAGAGCAGGACTTGAACCTGTGGCCTCCAGATTTCAAGTCTGGCGCCCCACTCACCCATGCTGCCTCCTGCCTTCTGGAATTGATTTTCATTGTGCTGGTTGAGTGCAAAAGAAAGACTCACAATAATTAACTGCAGACTAACTGGACCTGATATTAAATTACCTTTGGTTATATTTATTTCATGTGGTCATCTGTGATCAGTATCTGATTCAGTGAAGCCTTAACCTGCGATCAGGCGTCCCTTATATATTTTGCTACGGCAGGAAGGTACGCCTGATACAATTACTTGACTATTTGTCTGCTGCCCCCTAATTAAAAAATCTGTCTGCTCGAATGTCGGCAATGCCATCTCCGGATAACCAAGCAGAATTACCGGAAGTCTTGCATGTTTTCGACAGATCGGATTGAAATCCACCAATCACAGCCATTAATGTGACCTTCAGACCTTTTTTATGTCATGCTAGTGGGCTGTGAATGGTGAATTTTGATCCAATCTGTCGATAACATGTATGATTGACGGAAATTTTGGAAACGTTTTTGCGGGTGTTTTGTTTTCGAAAGTCGCGTATCAACGAAAATGGTGGTAATACATAATATATATAGCGCTCTTGCCAAATCCCGTCGGTAGCACCACCAAAATGTCTCTCCCATGGCATGCGATTCTATGAATGCATTTTATTTGTTCATCATTGAGAGTTTTGTGAACAAAACTCTGAAGAGAAGCATTTAATAAAGCTGACAAAAACTTGCTCTCTTGGCTCGCCTCATAAGACGTCATGATGATTCATCAGCACGCGGGATTTTTTTTACCCAAAATCACACTGCCACAAAGGTAACCAATCATGGCTCAGTTCTAAGTACCTTTTTGTTTCTTGACCAATCAGAGAATAGTCCAGATTCTGGACTAGCAACAGACAAATAGTCAAGTAAAAACTAATTGTATTAGGTGTACCTTCCCGCCGTGACAAAAAATATAAGGGACGCCTGATAGCAGGTTAGTGAAGCCTGTACAATTTCAACTTGCTTCCATTTTAGATTCCACAATAGTGGTTACGGTTTTGTTGCCAGTGTGAACAATGCAGGCAGGCACACAGTGGTCAAAAGACCTTTGATGTCTTGTCCATTCCAGACCCATTAGAACTCTCAGATTTCTCAGTTTCTAGTAAGTGTTCAAAAGTGTTTGAACAGAATAATTTTGTTCAAATAAGCAAACTATTTATGCTAAGGGGTTTCAGTAATGGCCTGGTACCATGCAAATTGACTGGCTGTCAGGACCCAGGGGCAGAGCTAGGATTTTTCTTAGGAGGGGGTGTACCTCTAAGAAATGACGTCACTGACTGGTGAGGTAAACAAATTTTAAAAGCGATTATACAAAGAAGAAGACATTATCTCAGGGGGGAGGGGAAGCTTCGCACCCCATGCACCCTCCCCCTAGATCCGCCCCTGGGATTTTTCCCGCCTGGTTTGACCAGCTGGTGGAGAGTTTTTTGTAACCAAAGTTCAAACTCAGTTCAATTATATGTCTTGCCTGGCCTGCCTGTGAAGAAACATTAATGAAACCTCTGTACAGTCAATGTAATTTTGACATTTTGTAACCCGTTGACTCCTGTATCATCTTTAAACCGGCCATGAGGAGTGTTGACCTTTGTTTCACTCCTGACATCATCACCTTTGACCAAGATTGGCATCATCTGTACTCAAGTTCTAAAGGAGGAAAAGATCTTTTCAATGATACCCAGATCAGAGTGATCAGCTCAGTGCAGCCAGTGAAATATCCACAAAAATACTCAGACATTTGAGTGAAAAACTCAGCAAAATTGCCTGCGACTACATCTGGCTTCTCCATTTCTCCATAGTAAAATTTGCCCGTCTTGATGATACTTTCTCAGAATATTTTGAACTGGAGGCAACTGCCAGTAGAAGATCAATCACTGTAGCAAAAAGATAAGAAAAGGAGAAAAAGGAAAGGCGTAAAAAATGCCTAAAGACGTAGGTCACTCTTTCATCTACAATTTTGATTTCTGCGCATGCACAAGCAAAAATGTCATAGAACGTTGTGCTAGAGGCAAGAAAGGCATGCTGTCATATTGCAAATGCCTTTTAGAGTGGATCGGAGCTAATTTGGCCCATTTCCAGGCTGAAAATCTCCAAAAAAGGTTCCAAGTCAGAGTCAATTGGTCAATCGCTCCTTTCGATTTTTACTTAGTGGATTTTAATTATATTTTTTGGATAATTTCTTTAATGTTCTTGATCATGTATAGATGTTAATTTGCACTATAAAATATTGTAATACAGGTAATTATTTTTATTTTTATTATCGCTCCTGTAAAAAAAGAATGACTTCAAAAATGTATCAATTACCTTCTGCTATATTAGGTATACCCTAAAACTATAGCTTATGTAGCAGCTCTCTTATGTGAAACAAGTCTTGCATTCATTTGCATCCCAAAAAAAAAAAAAAAAACTTGTGGGAGTGGTCAGCCATCATGATGTCTTTGATAGGAGGAGTCACAAGTTTATAATAATCATCTTTATTGAGGAAACTCTTGGTTTATGACTTCAATGAGCAGATCTTCACAAGACAATTGGCTCATATGCAGACTGAACTATCATGATAGTTCTTTGTAGCTACTGTATCGTATCAAAATATACATTGTTGAGCTTCTCATTATGGACATCTCCATTCACTACTTGCACAATACCCTAATGCACCTCTTTTACCCCCCAAAAATTTTACATACTCATTGTTTGCAAATTCTCCTGGGATAATTGAACCAAGAGTAATCTAAAACAATGCCTATGCAAATTTTTTGGGGGTAAAAGAGGTGTATTATGGGATTTGTGCAAGTAGAGAATAGTAGACACTCAACTCCGGCCTTTTGCACATTAGAGAGTTTCCATATTTGTTTTGCTGCAGTGTAAGTTATAGTGACTGTCATAGTCATAGTTATAGCGATTATTTTTTCTTGGATAGTTCGGTCCAAGGGGGAAAAGTGCAAAGAGGTTAACCCTATGTTAAGCACCAACCTTTGAGACAAGCCCAGACCACAACACCAGGAACTACATACCCTACTCTTTTCAGTAAGTGTGTGGGTTCTTTTACATCCCCTGCTAACCATGTAACACTCTTGATGCAAGAGATGGGCCTACAGTTTATAGTCCTTATCCGAGAAGACTTAACGTCTAACCATTTGCAGATTATTGCAGCACATTCGATCTGCCCAGTTATTTTAAGAACCGGAGTGTTGGTCCGGTCTGGGGCTCAAACCCATGTCACCTCCAGCACAGTAGACTCTCCCTCTACCAACCAAGCTACTTTGTAACAAGGCAGCAGTTATATGTTATTTTAAATAATTAACTTTCTTACTATAGCACAGCCTCCCAGAGGTTAATTACAGTGACATTATGGAGTCAAAGGAAGGTTTATGGAAGTAAGTAATTTTAAATGTCCGACAAGGCTAAAATTATATAATTTAGGTTAAGTTATAATCAAGGTGATGCTGATGATCAGCAGCATCAGCTGGTATGGTCGCACTCCTTGGCTCTCATACTGGGGTCTGTATCTGAGCTTACATGTATGTGTTTTGTGTTCTAGCTATGTGAGGATTTGCACAGGGCTGTCAGTAAGTTTTGAGTGACCCATAGTCTTGCTCTCCACGGCCATAACAAACTTGGGACTTTGTGGTAGAATTCTATCAACAACGTACAATTTTACCCTTAGAGAAAATCAAGTATACTCAGGGGTAACAAGTATTAAGGGTTTCAGCACTTCATGACAGCCCTGTTAATGTTGTTTTGCACATTGATTCTGTTTATGGCCTTGGTTTGTAAGTTTGTAAGTAAGATCATCAGCAAGCTCATCAATATGTTTCATGGACAAAGCTACGATATCACTAGGCTGGCTTATTAACTAAAGCTTTTCTGATCTTGGCATCTTTGCTTTATTGTGAAATTTCATGCAGTAGTCCTATTTCA
>JAHPZR010011817.1:5000-10000 GCA_019787425.1 Platygyra sinensis
TCGAATGTTTAGATGGGGCTATGTAAACACGGAAAAAGTGGACTACGAGTACGAGATTGAGTACGAGTGCGAGTTTCGAATTTCAAACCAGTAACGTTTCTAGAGTCCTCGCTCTACATGTTGGTGTAGGTAGAGAGAGAAGCTCATGGGATGAGATGGGTTTGTGTTGTGATAATGTGGAGCCTGCAAACTAGAATTGAAAAGTCGTTCTCGTACTCGATCTCGTACTCGTACTCAAATCTGAAGTCCGCCCCTAATGCCTCAAAGGCCGGTGAATCTAGCAGAAGCGTGGAAGTGCACGGACAATGGAGTTTATTTAACAAGTAAAGAAGCCTAAGCCGTGTATTACACCGTGGTAAAAGACGACGGGCATTCAGATATATGTTCGGAAATTGTTGAAAGTTGAAATGTTCGGAGTGTTTTATCACAGTGTAATGCACAGCATAGCAGGCTTCTTCATTTGTTTTACGATGTATATTTTAAACGCGCAAAACAATAAAACACGCTTTTTCGATGTTTTATGCTCTGATGAAACAAAAAGACTTTTTGACGTACCATTCAGAGCGAGTGCAAATGAAATGTGGAAATGTAGAAAACACTCGAGAAATGTAGAAATGTAGAATGTAGAAATGTAGAAAACACTCGCCTGCGGCTCGTGCTTTCTACATTTCACTCGTGTTCTCAAATGCCTGTCGTGTTTTATCACAGTGTAATACACGGCTTAGGCTTCTTTATTTGTTAAATATAGCGATGATCCCTGTAACAAAGTCACCTTTGTTTGGTCGATCGAACTCATATCGAACGATAGAGCGGTAGCCAAAGAAACTGAATTCTAGTTACAGAAGTGCTAAAAATAGTACTGCACGTTTGTTTCCGAGAACCCCGTCAAAGTCTGCAAGAATTTTCAGACAAAATTAAATGAAAATTAAATTTGATTATCGGAAATATCTTTTCCTTCTTGTTTCAACTGACGAAAAGTCTGAATTTCTTACAATTGACATTATACTCCTCTCTTTTTCATACAAGTAAACAAGTAAACTTGACAATTGAAGATGGCCGGCAATCTACTGAAGCTTGTCACGGCGTGGGTATCTGGTAAAAGCCTAATTTAAAGTCTGATCCAGAGATATTACACCATTTTGTAAAGCTTTTCCGGGGTACGGGTTTTCTTGTACCGTTTAATGGTTTTGCTAGTTCAAAACTAAACAATTTATTATCTTGCCATATCAGAGATGGCAATGGCATGCGTTAATACAATGACGAAAACTGATGCTAAAAAGAATTGAATCCATCAAGGAGATAAAGGTTATTTTCACCACCAGCCATCAGAGAAAACAAAGATATTATCTTGCAGCTGTCATGACTTCTCTACCTAAAGAATTTAAAATAGAGTGCTACCAGTTTATTAGCCTTTGCAAACCTTAAGACTTTTCTTTAATATAATTTACTGCCATCGTGATTGTGTTAATTCCCTTTCCTACGGATTTTGTCACCCAAAATTTTCCATCATTTTGTCATCCGCATTTTTCCATCCGCATTTTTCCATCCGCATTTTTCCATCCGCATTTTCCCACCCTCATTTTCCCATCCGCACTTTTCCATCCGCATTTTTCTATCCGCCATCCGCCATCCGCCGCCATCTGGTCCGCACTTTACAGAGACCCGGTCTAAATACCTTGAAGAAGATAAACAAACTTACAATCAGGAGGGTGAAAAAAAGGTTTATTTCTGTGGAAATTGCAGCCCATGGTTGGCTGTGAGTTCATGCATGTGCAGTGATGTCGAGGAACAATTGTTGAATAGTGATCACAATGTTTAACTAGTGTTTTCTGTACTGTAAGGCCCCGTTTACACGGGTCCGGACAAATCGTTGCACGGACAAAAACTTGCACGGTTCCACCTTGCGTTTACACGGGACCGGCGGAACTGGACGAATTTTTGAACGGCTAAATGTGCAAGTTTGGGACCTGAAAAAAAAGCAGGTCAACTTTTTGACCGGCACGGTTCCATATTTCTACGGACTCGTGTAAACACCTGAACCGTGCAACATTTTGCTCAGATAGCGCGGTTATGGCCTGGAATCAAATGCCGCGACTGGTCTAAACTTTGCACGGATCCGTGTAAACACCACTGCAACAGAATCTGCACGGATCCATGTAAACAGGCGGTCCAGGAACAAAATTCGTCCGCGCAAAAATTTGTCCAGACCCGTGTAAATGGGACCTTAGGGTTTCTTGTACCTAGTATATTTTTAATTATATCCGGCCCGTGTTGCGTGTGAAGTCGTGACTAAATCCAAACCTTTTACGCCGTTGCGTTTGTCGGTTATCTCTTGCGGTTTCACTCGCATCTGATTGGTCGCGAAAAAATAAACATTCCAGAAATTTTTTCTAGTGTTCACGGTTTAACGTACGAGAAAGACTGTAATAGATCGTTTTCACATGACGTCATAAATTTTTACGATCCAAACGTAAAGGGCCACCAAAGTTTCTATACTCATCAGGTATAGGAAGCGGTACATTTATACTATCTGTTTGCAATTTTACAGCTCAATTGGAAACCAGCCCACTTTGAATTTCCGAGTTATGGCGGCACTTGCCCCAGAGCTACGATCGCGTTTGCCCAAAATATATACTGATCTCATGATTTGAGTCTTTTTAGAAGTTAGAGCATTAGGCGTTTATGTAAATGCTTGTTTGTTCAGTACAGCTAATCAGTCGCTTAGTACCAGATGTTTACACCATTTTCCGGTCACCATATTGGTGTACCAAGGAGGTGCACCAACATGGCGTTTCCATACTGGGTTCTGTAAATTTCTGCGAAACATTTCGACGAATATCTGAAGTTTGGGAGAACACCCAGACCTAAAACTTGAAGAACTGTTTTCTTTATTTATTTCCTACAACAACACAATTTCTTGACTTTATCGACTGAACGGTTTTTTCTTTATTGCGTGACAGTGAAAACGAACACCAGGCTTTTACAACAACTGGTAACGTAACAGATAATTTATAAAACTGTCAGTTACAGCTAAGTAAAATTCAGAACTGGAAAGAGTATGTTTTAAATAGCCTGAAATGACTACATCCTTAGTTTGTTAGTACTATGACAACCCACTACAAGAGTTTACACTGCAGTTTGATAGCCTTATAATGTCACTTTTCACCTATGCGATTGATCGAGGTGTGGGCTTCTGCTCTACGTTATGGTCATACCAGCAAATAAACACCCATAACTGATGTAATTAGAATGAAAGATAGGCTACTATGGGATAAGATAACTGATTACTGATTGGACCCATCCCCTTCATGACCTGTTTTCACATCAGAGATCAAGGTGTTTTAGAAAAAAGCGGACAACTTCATGACCTTCAACGTGTCAGAACTGAACGTCATAAACGCTGTTTTGCGGATAAATGCCTTATCAATTTTATCCAATTGTTATACATACATTTTGTAAATAGTTTGTAAATACTTTTTTTTATAGCAGTTAGTTATGTCCAGACGTATGAATCTAGGCATCTTTCTTTTGGTATATGGTATTTATTAATAATAAAGAATTCTACTACTGAAGTCTAAGAACAATGCCACGTAAGGTTGAGAGTTAATGAAGATTTGAATATTGCAAAACTTAGAAGGTTTTGTAGAGAAGCGAGGAAGCTTTGCCTTCCAGAGGCCTTTAGCTTTCCCGCTATAAATCATTACAAAAGAAAGCCGCTGGCATATAACTTTTGGAGATACGAAGAGAGGTAAAAGATTACGAAGAATGGAAAATTTGGAAAATATTTGATGCTTTTTTCAGCCTAAAACCACTCATTTACCATTTCTCAACGGATGTCTTTCCTAGCCTTTTTTTCCTAGTTATTTATTGTAAACCTGCTCAACTTCGCTTATTGCCACATTGGCAACGAGATTCGTAGCAAAACAGGCTGCAGTACATTATGTCCTATAGGAAGCAGTGATTCCCAATCCGCTTGCAGGGCTCTCCTGATCCAAACAGTTCTGACGTCACTTGAAATGTATTCCTGAACTCGTCGATGTTCACATAGGTACCCTAGAATTAGAAGAAATTTTATTGTTTTTGGGGCAAGAATACCCATGAAGATTTGTCAGGTATTGTCTTTTCCACGTGGTCAACAGCTCAGTCCGATCGAAAACTGTGATCTTCGAGGAACAGACAGTGAAAAAAAAAAACCAGTCACTATTAATGAAGATTGCTGGGTTTCTTACCCATCAAAAATTTTCAAGAAATATTACATGTAGAAATGACATCAACTCGGAAAGAATCCGAGTTCCAGAGGGGGTTTGAACCCACAACCCTCCGTGATCTATCCGGACCCTCCAACCATTGAGCTACTCCAGCTGGAGACTTTCTTTGTGGCGAAATAACCTTATTTCACGTTATAACTTTTTCGCTCTCGTAGGAGAAACTGTATGTTCATTGCGATATAGAGTAAAGTTCGTTTTGACCACTGAAACGGGGTAATAATTGATGTCCTTTTAGCATATCCGATGCAACTGCTATTGGTGCCTTTCATTTTAAGAGCATATTCTATTCCCGGTAATGGACTGGAACTACTGAGCTTGCAAGTGAAGCTGATGTGGGGAGTCTTTCAAATGCAGATTGATTTTATCTCTTGTTAATGACATTTCTCAGAATGGGCCTCCCTTGCAGGCTAATTAATCATACGAATATGGTCTCTTGTTTCCCAAGGAATCAATCTAGGTCGTTTTCCTCGACTATTTAAAAGCTAGCAACAGAACTTAGACTTCTTGGGGAAAAAAAAGAAGGCGATTTCTGCATACGAGATAAAGTGAACTCTGACCGCTCAATCCGGAGACCCACTACCCATAAGACAACCGCACATCGACAAGAGCTACATGATACATACCTTTAAAAACCTCATTCCTCCATTTAGAGTAAATGCTTTCCTTCCATGAAGTACTCGTCGATTATTGAAACATGCTAGGTCCCCGGGCTGCATTTTCACTGACTTCTGA
>JAHPZR010011818.1:0-7500 GCA_019787425.1 Platygyra sinensis
CGACCTGTCCAGTATTTACTTTGCTTTGTCTAAAACTGAAAGAGACCTCATATAGTAATAATTATTACGTGAGAGGCAAAATCTTCAACCTTAACCTGCT
Source organism: Platygyra sinensis (assembly GCA_019787425.1). Taxonomy (NCBI): domain Eukaryota; kingdom Metazoa; phylum Cnidaria; class Anthozoa; order Scleractinia; family Merulinidae; genus Platygyra; species Platygyra sinensis. The sequence goes on from JAHPZR010011818.1 coordinate 101, forward strand.
ATATATAACTCAAAATAGAGTGAGCATGAGTGAAATCCTCAACACTGAGGCCTTGTTCCTGTGCAGATGTCAGAGCCAGCAGCCCCAGCGCAGTTCCTGGGAAACATCAGATGTAATTGTGGTGGCAGATTTGATACTCGATCTTGCACCTGCTTCAAGAACGGCCTTCAGTGCTCTCCAGCGTGCGGTCAATGTAAGGGAATCGCGTACCAAAACTCTCCGCAAGTAGATCGTAAAGATTTTGATGACGCTACTGGTGATGATATCTAAGACAAATGACACTGCAAACAACAATTGCTACTTGAACTTAAATTTCTTTTACATTTATAACTAGATTTCGAGCAGCAAAATCGACATTTCTGAAAAAAGGCAACGGGAATGAGTTTCGTCAAATAGATCGGGCTGCGCGGTCTGATATACTGACTAGCTTTAATAAGGCCTGCAAGAAATACATTTTAGCTAAGCAATAAACCACATTTGCCGTGTTTAGGAAGTGTTTTTATTCGCGAGTGTGATAAGAGAATTGATCACATTGCCATCTGACATCGAAAACTAAGGCCTGTGGGAATGGGAATGGTTTTTATTGCTTTTATAAAACGATTTTACACATAAAAAACATTGTGAAATAATATTAGTATGTAGTATTTCGTATTTATTTGCTTCTCTGTGTCAGTTTGACGGCGGCCATCTTGGATTTGGCCGCCATCTTGCATTTAAAAATTTTGAAAAAAATGTTTTGCTAGCTCAAGTTTCGATTCGACGCTGGTTTTTTGCATGTGCAGATAGGCATTACACATGCCTAGAAGCTTAAATCCATCAAGTGTAATAGTGTAATTGTTTTATTTCGATTTTTGCTTAAGAATGGTGGCCATCTTGGATTTTGGCGGCCATCTTGGATTTTTCGATGGTCGAAATAACGAGGTTGCCATGGTCGGATTCAGGTGGATTTTCACGGGTGCACTATTTGGATACATATAAACAGATTTAGGGTGAGTGGGCTTTGTCACAAATTTTGTCGAACTTAAGTCATTCGTTTACTGGACTATTTTTTTTATGTCGATGTTCACATTGCGTCACTGAAACTATGGTAATTCGCTATGTCATTTTATTGTTATGTCGTTTTGTCGCTAGTGTGAAGTAGGCTTCATTTGTGAGCTCACGGCTTTAAAGCCCTTTGATTAACTGCACAACTTTCACAGAAAATTATGAAACAAAATTAGTCTTTTGTTTGAAACCAGCCTCGTAATGATGACGCTAACCAATGCAAAAACCCAAATTCTCGCACACATTACTACTACCAAGACGAACTAAAATTAGTCCAAAGACATGCATGGAAACGTAAAACTGTGCTGTAGTTTAAAGCTGTTTTTCAGCCTGCACTGCCCAGTCTCAGCACACTGATGCTGGTGAGTCTCACTCGACGGAATGCGAATCTATGCTATTCTTCAGTCCTGAACCAATTACTATATCTTTGAGGCATTTTAAGGACGTTCGCGCTAATTGTTTCTGCGCATCCTTACTGCGCATGCAAATTCTCATGCCACGTCATGCATCAAGCGCGCGCGCTAAGTACTAAAATGAACAATAACAGGGCAGATGGCAATTGCTATAGCTTTGCTTGGATTTAACGATCTTGGACGTTCGGTGACTCCTACTTTTCTTTTCAGAAACAGATTGTATTTACAATTATTCCCACATTGTCCAAAAACGAACAAAAATTCAATGTGAGAAGTTAAAAAAATTTGAAACTATGCTCGCTAAATGCGAACTTGTTCTTTGAGGAACCTCACCAGTTGACTAGACTCGCTTAATAGGTTTATTCAAACCATATTTGGCAGAGAACATTTTCCTTCAAAACTCTAATTGCAATAATTTGGGACTTGCAGCCACTGAGGCCTTCTTCGCTAAAGAAGTCCGATTTACTCAGATTTAGGTGTTCTTCCGGGCATGTTCTCTCTAAAACAAAGTCGGTGACCCCCAATTTTTTTTTTTTTTTACATTTCTGACACCACTAGCTTGTCATCTTTCAACGGTAAAATGCTCAGGAAGAAATAAATGTTAGAAAATTTTCGCGCGAACGTCCGTAAATTCATTTTTCATCCGGTTCTTTGATTTTCCCAGCTACCAACTTATCTCAGTAAGTGATGTCAGAAAGAATAAAGCATTAAGCTTAGCATCAATTTTTTGTAGACGTGAAACTTTGAATCTACTTCATGTGAGTACTTGAAAATTTCCAAGGGCAACCCTGACCTTAAGTTAACTGAATCTGAACTTAGAAGCCTTTTCACCGTAGCTACTGCCCAGACTCATTTTTTTATTTAATGGCTCTTTCTATGACCAAATTGATGGCGTAGCCATGGGGTCTCCCCTTGCCCCCGTCCTAGCCAACCTTTTTTATGGGGCATCATGAAAAACTGTGGTTGGAAGATTTTCAAGGCTCTGAAATTTTATTTTATCGTCGATATGTTGACGACACTTTTTGTTTATTTCACTCGGAACATCATGCCGTTTTATTTTTCGACTACATCAACTCCAGACACCCCAACATTAGGTTTACCATGGAAAAAGAAGCTCATCACAAATTACCCTGTTTAGATGTTCTTGTTGACAATAATGATCCTAACTTTCTTCTAACTAGAGTTTACCGTAAGAAAACTTTCACTGGGTTGTTAACCAATTACTTCAGTTTCACCTCGTACTCTTACAAAGTGGTTCTCATCAGGACTCTTGTTGATAGGGCCTATAAGATTAACAACACCTGGTTGGGGCTACACGAGGACATTGCTAAAATCATGGATATCCTAAAAAAGAATCTTTTTCCTAAAAAAGAATCTTTTCCCTAAAAAAGAATCTTTTCCCTGCTCATTTAATTGAAAGGGTTGTTAACGGCTACGTTACTGGGACCCTAAGTGGTCACTGTCCCCGGGGTTTCCTTCCCACTTCACCTACTTTTTACTTTAAGCTTCCTTACATAGGCCATTTTTATGTTGTCACTCATAAAAAGGTTCGTCACCTTATCAAGCGCTATTGCAACGATTTGGATATCAAACTAGTTTTTTCCTCCTTTAAGATAGGAAAGTTGTTTAGCGTGAAAGACCCTATCCCTGGCGGGCTTCCTTCGCGTGTTGTTTACAAGTTTGCATGTGCGGGCTGTAATGCCTGTTATGTCGGCGAAACAACCCGACATTTTTCCACACGCGTGCGTGAACACTTAGTCAGTGATAAGGCCTCGCACATTTACAAACACCTTCAGAATTCCGAACACTGCCGCGCTTTGTGTTCGGTAGACTGTTTTCACATTTTAGATCACGCCTCTACGGGTTTCCAACTTAAGATAAAAGAGGCATTTCATATTCATAGACAACAACCTTCCTTGAATCAGCAGTTACATCATGTAAATCTAAAACTATCCTTTTAATTCTCACTTTGTCGCGTTTTTTGTGCATTCCGTTGTTACTAGCATAATTAGCATTCTTTCTTTCTTATAAATTCAACTTGTAACGCTTTGTACATTAATTAACTGAAGATGACGGAAGTTTCTGTCGAAACATGTCTTGTAAACTCAAAAGTGTTGTCGTTTTCTTAAAAGTATTGACTTGTCTGCTGATATTAAGATATATAATTTTTCACAATGTTAATGTAAGATGGTTTTGTGCTGGTAGGTAGACTCGTTGGTATGCAGGTTACGTAATTATAAAAAGTTAAGATTTAAGGGGTTTGTCCGTTGGAAGCTGTCACTTCGACGGCATCTTCGGTTTTCATCAGTTCTTTTTCGAAATTTTGTTTTAGTAAATTTCCGTGACTTTTATTACTACGCTTTTTGTGCTAATAAATATCCTAGGTCAATTTATGTCTGATCACTAAACGAGACGACCCCTTCTATGACTGGTATTTTCTTATACTAAAATAGATATTACTTTGTTTTTGTTTCACTACAGAGTGATTAGACAACAACACATTTTTGTATTACAGTTTTGTGACTATTTGTAACTTCCTAATTTGGAAGTCATCAAAATCCGACATGACGAATGCATGAACGTGAAGAGTGATCATCGCAGTTAATTTTCCAGTTTAAGCAATTGGAAAAAAGAAGCCTGAAAAATCAGGGCTTCGACGGGATTCAAACCCGTGACCTCCGCGACGCTAGTACGCGGAGGTCACGGGTTCGAGTCCCGTTGAAGCCCTGATTTTTTCAGGTTTCTTCTTTCCAATTGCTTAAATTGGAAAATTTACTGCCATGATCACTCTTCACTTTTATCTATAACCGCAGTACAAATGTAAATTATTTGGTATACACGTCACATGACGAATACCTGTTACTGAACAAGTAATAAAAACAATAAGGAACATAATAAAAATATGACACTTGTAAATTTATTTAGTTCGACTAGCTCGATAGCACGTTTTGCATTAAGCTGGATATTTTCTTTCTTTTCAGGTAAAAGACCTGTATCTCTTGTCCATCAATGGATCAAAAATGACTTCAGAAACGAACAGAAGCATTTGTGGTCTACTTGCACAAGATGTTTTTCCCGTCAATGACACAGTCGCCTTCATAAACAATGCTGTTCTTGCTGCTGTAAACGTGCCACTTTGTGTTTTTGCCTTCCTAAGTAACCTGGTCGCCATAATAGCGGTAGTCAAGACACCTGCCTTGCAAAAGCCCAGCAATATTCTACTATGTAGCCTGGCCTTCGCAGACTGTCTCTCGGGTTTAATCTCGCAGCCTCTTTTTATTGCGAGGCGTTTAATGATACACCGTGCCCACATATCGTGTGATTATCAACTTGAGCTCTACGTAGTGCATCGCTGCTTGATACGGTTAACTACTTTTCTGTCGTTCGCTAATCTGACTCTAATAAGTTTTGATCGTCATTATGCCCTCTCAAAACCTCTGCGGTATAGAGCTGATGCAAGCAATTCAGGTAAGACTTCATTCATCCATCGCACGATCCTACAATTAGAATATCTCAGTCTGTTTAGAAATATTTATTTTAACACTCTTCGTGCCCGAACGTTTCCATTCTGTATATAGATATTTACACGCCGAATGCAAATATAGAGGACCACTCGGTCGGCGCTCGGGAAGAGTTTCACAAAAGTGGGGCTACTAGGCCTCCATGTCTTGTTTTGACAATGCTTCCTAAGAAAAGTCTTGCTTTGTCGGCAATCTGGTCTGTCTTATGTCACTATGCCTACGAGTTTCAGTGTTCTGAATGCCACAAGAAGGGAAGGAAATCTTCTTCGGGAGAGAAATGTTTTCATTTTTCCCGTTCGCTTCTGAAGGAAAACAAGTCGTTGTCATTTGGCTCAATGCTTTTACTGGTTTCAACGACGGGGGATATTGAAATTCATTCGCTTGGCGATTTCACCTCAATATTTGTTTCGTGCGATTCGGTCTGAATAAAGTGGAGGCGGACGTAGACAACTTCTTTTGAGACAGATGATATAATTCTCGAGGAGCATTTCTTTACGTTGAAGAAGGTACTGGCTTTACATGTCGTGTTGAAACACCACCAGACACCGAAAAAGCTCATCATTTCAACGATTTTTTAAGTCTTCCAAACCGCTGAAAATGTGGTTAACAAACTTCAGTATCCGTGGCGATCGTAAACTCACTTCCTTAATTAGTCTTGATGAATTGGAAGGATCCACTTTTTTCCTTTAAAGGCAATTTCTATCATTTGGACAATTTCTCTCCCTTCTCGTGGCTTTCAGCCGGAACTCAAAAACTTTTAGGCATATCGATATAAAACAGACCAGATCTTCTACGAAGAACACTTCTTGAGAAGCATTGTGAGAGCAAAATAACGACGCCCAACAACCCTCGCCTTCATGGAACTCGTCTTGGGCGCCGACCGATTGGTCCGCCACTATGATATATGCATTCAGTGTATGTTATTCCTATTTTTACACTGCTGCGATATAATTTTGAATATTTTCACCTACTGCTTTTGTAAAAAAAATATTGTAAGTTTTGATCTCTCTACATCCAATTGTCTCTTAGTCTCTCTGTCTCTGTCTTTTGTCTGTCTGTCTGTCTGTCTGTCTGTCTGCGTGGCTGTACGTCTGGCTATCTATCTGTCTGTCTGGCTTTCTGTCTGGCTCTTTGTCTGTCTATCTGTCTATCTGTCTGTCTGTCTGTTTGTCTGTGTGGCCGTAAGTCTGGCTATCTATCTGTCTGTCTGGGTTTTTTTGTCTGTCTATCTGTCTGTCTGCCTGTCTGTCTGTCTGCCTGTCTGTCTGTCTGTCTGTCTATCTGGCTGGCTTTCTGCCTCTATTCTCGGTTTTCACCAGTCATGTGATCAAAACTAAAAATCGGAACCATTCAATGAATAAAGTCAAGAATCTGAGATACGATAGATGAGTGATACGTAAACAAACTCGCGAAACTCTGCTGCTTTTCATTCACCCAAATTTATAGAGCTTTGTTTGTCCCTTCGGAGGGACACAAACACGGCGATCGTAAAGTAAAAGAAACATCTGTCTGTCTGTTATTGCTCTAGGGCTCCGACACATTGAAAGAAGTGTTTCTTCTAGTGCAAGCCTGACGGTTCAGTTCGCCAAAACTAAACGAAATAACTCGTCTTTTGACCTAAGCGACAGCCTTCTCGGGTCGCAATTTTCATGTCACGCAACGCAAAAGCTTGGAATTTAAACGTGCTCTATTACAGTAAGAAGATCCTTATCGAGCTGAAACATTGTGAAACGTCAAGTTCCTATAGGGTCATTTATCTGATGAAACTAAAATCTGAGACTTATTAGGAAAGGTAATAGTTTATTTTGGAGTATGATTACGTCACATGAAAACTTAGAATATCTATCTGTAAGTCGGTCTTAGAACAGTCTTTGCTGGTGTCTCTCCCTTTCTCACCTGTAATTTGTTACGACTATAACCCTTTTAATTACTGTTTAATTATTGTAATTATATCCACCTTTCAAAGTGCAGGACAGACTTGGTGGGTAAAATTCTATATATTTAGTACAGATTCTTGCATTCCCAGCAAATGAAAAGCCTTTTTTTTCCATCTGATTACTTCTATCCTTGTAACTTATATACCTATTTTCTTTTGGTTTTTCAACAGATGTAGCAAAGAAGGCGGTGCTGGCTGCAGCAGGGGTCGCGTTGTTTGTTGTGCCAACCGAATTTGTTCTGTCGTCAAATCCGTTAATCGTGCCCCATCTCATACTTGGTGCATTTTTTCTTCTGACACCAATCATCAATCATTTCAGAATGCTCATTGCTATTCGTCAACACAGTCATCAAGTAGCAGATGCAGTCGCGTCACATCAACAGCGAAATATGATTTTAAGACGCGAAAAGAAAGTTGCTTTCGACATGTTTATTGTTGCCACCGTAATGCTTATCTCATTTGCTCCTTCACTTGTAGTAAAAGTAC
>JAHPZR010011818.1:12500-20977 GCA_019787425.1 Platygyra sinensis
ACGCGTTACGAAAAGCCAAGGAAGCGTACGTTATCGAAAGGGGTCAAACTCTTGAACCCAAAGGTATAAACAAACGAGAAGAAATTTAATGTTATGTTTCACCCACTTATACCTTATGTATTATATTTCATTTTATTATCTTGTCATTCATTAGTTTATTTCAACGGTTTACTCTTTATTGATTTCTGTTTTTATTATCCTGTCATTTATTAGTTTACTTCAACGATCTACTTTTTATTGTAATACTATATAGGCTTTTATCTTGGTTGTTTAAATTGTAATGCCGTTTCTTCAGTTTGTAAACATTCCCTGTAGAAATCAGGCCGTGCCTGACGAAATAGGGAGTTTAAGATAACCTGGACGGCAACGTAACGGCAACGGGAATGTTACTAAACTAAATTTTCGAAAATTTAAGGTGGCTCTGAATCCCCGTCGCAGAATTTTTTTAAACTTTGCAAAAATTGCATCTTATCGTGCTGAGTACAATTCGATAATAAAAATTGGGGGTCACCGAGCTCGTTTTTGACTGTTATAAGCGCTTAATAAAGCTAAAACTAAGGGTGTTTTAGCAGGCCATATTGTTGCTATGGCAACCTATTGTGCCACAAAATTGACAGCAATTTGTTCACCGATGACTGGGCAGTTTGTTGATACCATGATTTTGGCATCAACCAATAAAGAGTGGTTATAATGACCCATCAAACTGTAAGTCTTGGAAAGCTAGTACCGGAAACGGTTACCAGCCACCTTAAATTAAATGGTTGTTCATTTTAAAAATTAGTAATTAAAGTGACAAGTTTGCATGTTCAAGAAAACTGACAATCTTATAAATGATGTAAGTCTACATATATGAGAAAATTTGGAGTAGGACCAACACCATGGCGGTTACAATAAATTTATATCTTATATGCAACGCAATAACTGTTGTTATTATATGGCTAGCTCCGTGAGCGGGCAAGATGAACCAAATCGCGCGCTGTGATTGGCTACCCGAGCGGGCAAGATGAAGCCATCTTGCCCGCTCGGGACTACCCGCTGCATCCCGAGAGCAAAATTTCACCAAAAGCCATATAATAAATCCTTTATTGACCAAGTTTGTTCGGTCAAGATGGCTGGATATTGGCCTCGTTCTTTTTTTTGCGAGTTAATGGACCTCGACTTCGTCTCGGTCCATAAACACGCAAAAAAGAACTTGGCCAATATCCAGCCATCTTGACCTCACACTTGGTCAATAACCCATACTTATCCACTTTGCCATCTTTAGAAAATTTTCTCAGTTGAACGTTTTATCGATTCTACACTAAGAGTTCATATTTTGAAATAAGTCATTTTCGGGGAAGCAGAAACCAGCTGGGCTAATCGAACTCCAACCTCATAGACCCTTATACCCGCAGATCACTGAAAAACGTTTGCTCGTTATGGTGTTAGCCCAGAAGATAGTTGCTCGCCAGTAAGACCTGGATTAGATTTCCTGATCACCTTTTTGCCCCTGACCATTTGTATTATTTGCTCATAAAGTAGAGGATTAATCAGGATTACGAAACATCTGTGTAAAAGTGGTCTCTGATTAAGAATTTGTTAAGAAGTACCGGGATTCCGGCTTCCACTGCAAAGCTTTTAAAAGCTTATAATCGTGAAAGCGTGATATGAAAAATATATGCGAAAAGAAAGTGTGAAAAAAATAAAAACTGAAAGATAAAAATGGAGCTAAAGTGTCAATTTGAAAGAGTAGAGTATTTTTTTAGGCAGTGGCTTAGAGTTGTTATCTGCTTCGTTAGTTTTGGCAAAATGCCATGCATTCTTAAGGTTTTCGCCCGCGGAAGTTTCTGGCTTTTGCAATTACACTGATATTTAGAAATATAGAAGGGCCGCAGCCAGGATGAAACATAGTAAAAATTTTTAAAAAACGATCTCTGGCTGAAATGATTAAAAATTACGAGCTTTCGACTGCCCGAACTGCAGTCTTCGACGGGTAAAAATGAATGAATAAAAAGCGCGAATTGCGAAATTATAAAAATGTATTAATAATTATGAATGTTTGTTAAAAAGAATGTTGTATTGTGCAGGTAACGGGCAAGAATTGTTATCAGCGTTAGGTGTTACTCTGGTATGCCACGCTTCTAGTGTTCTTCTGGTTCTGAAAGAGCCTTTGTCAATAATTAATGCGTTCTCAAAATCAATGGCGTGGTTGTTGGACCAAGCGTGATTAGCAATTTTTGAACCTTTGGCCGCAGTTTTGGTGTTTCTCAAATGTTCTTTTTTTCGGGTATTAAAAGCTCTGCCGGTTTCCCCAATGTAACACCAAGAACAATTTGTACAGGGAATTTTGTACACGACGTTGGTCTGCGATTCCATCGAAGGTCGGAATTTCGGAGCTGGGAACTGTTGTTGTAGAGTCGTACATGGCTTTTTAAAACATACAGGCTAAGAACAACTCGATTCCTCAACAACAAATGTATCCCCAGAGGAACTTGTTGGAATGTTTTTCAAGATGGTTGAACCAACCGAGTCACGCAAGTCTTTGCTTCTCTTCCTTACATCAAAGGATAACTGAACCTTTGACACGTGTCCTAAAAAACACGATGTCACAGTTGTAAACAAGCCATTTACCACTCTACAACAACAGTTCCCAGCTCCGAAATTCCGACCTTCGATGGAATCGCAGACCAACGTCGTGTACAAAATTCCCTGTACAAATTGTTCTTGGTGTTACATTGGGGAAACCGGCAGAGCTTTTAATACCCGAAAAAAAGAACATTTGAGAAACACCAAAACTGCGGCCAAAGGTTCAAAAATTGCTAATCACGCTTGGTCCAACAACCACGCCATTGATTTTGAGAACGCATTAATTATTGACAAAGGCTCTTTCAGAACCAGAAGAACACTAGAAGCGTGGCATACCAGAGTAACACCTAACGCTGATAACAATTCTTGCCCGTTACCTGCACAATACAACATTCTTTTTAACAAACATTCATAATTATTAATACATTTTTATAATTTCGCAATTCGCGCTTTTTATTCATTCATTTTTACCCGTCGAAGACTGCAGTTCGGGCAGTCGAAAGCTCGTAATTTTTAATCATTTCAGCCAGAGATCGTTTTTTAAAAATTTTTACTATACACTGATATTGTCCAAATAAACAGAATGGCTATTGAACCGTGCGAATCTATGTTTTTCGTTCCGAACCACTTACTACATCTTTGAGGGATTTTATAAATTCTTTTTCCATCAGTTTCTTTGAATTTCCCAGCTAATAAGTTGTCTCAACAAGTAATGTCAGAGAAAAACGAATCATAAAGCTTCGCATCCATAACAACAGTTAACATGAAACTTTGAATTTACTTCATTGGAGTAGTTGCGAAGAGTTACACTTTGTGACGTTTTACATGATTAAAAAAAAAAAAAAAACATTCACTACTTGCACAATACCATAATGCACCTCTTTTACCCCCCCCCCCCCCAAAAATTTTGCATACTCATTGTTTGCAATTTCTCCTGGGACATGAACACGTCCCAAGAGTAATCTAAAACAATGCCTATGCAAACTTTTTTTTTTTGGGGGGGGGGGGTAAAAGAGGTGTATTATGGGATTTGTGCAAGTAGAGAATAGACAAAGTCCCCAGGTGAGTACACAGTATCACTTTTAACATCACAGGCAGCCTAAGCTCACTGTGTGTGTCACGTACCATAAAATTGAAGAAGACTATTTTTCCCCAAACTTCGCATAAGTTTTAACGACAATAACTCGCCACGTGGTAAGTTTCATCTATTTTTATTTCCATTTTCTAGGAAATTTTCAGACCTAAACTTCGCCTCATATGTTCTCTATATTTACCCATGTTATGTTACGTGACACGCACAATAAGCCTGAGTTACCTGTGTTAACATGACATTTCTGTATTACAGTTTTGTGACGATTTATACCTTCCTTGGACGTCATCGAAGTTCAACACATGAAGAAAGCAAAATGGCCGTCATATCATTTTATAAGTAATAAAAGAAATAAGGAACATAATAAAAAAAACATTTGTAAATTTCTTTAGATCGACGAGCACACTATCAGTTCTTAGGTTTTGGATTAAGCAGGATATTTTCTTCCTTTTCAGGTAAAAGGACCTGTATCTCTTGTCCATCAATGGATCAAAATGACTTCAGAAACGAACAGAAGCACTTGTAGTCTACCTGCACAAGATGTTATTCCTGTCAATGACACCGCCGCCTTCATAAGCGATGCTGTTCTTGTTGCTGTAAACGTGCCACTTTGTGTTTTTGCCTTCCTAAGTAACCTAGTCGCCATAGTTGCGGTAGTCAAGACACCTGTCTTGCAAAAGCCTAGCAATATTCTACTATGTAGCCTGGCCTTCGCTGACTGTGTATCAGGTGCCATCTCGCAGCCACTTCTTTATTGCGAGGCGTTTAATGATTCATCGTGCCCACATGTCGTGTGATTATCAACTTGAGGTGTAGGTATTGCATCGCTGCTTACTACGGTTAACTACTTTACTGTCATTCGTTAATCTGACAGTAATAAGTTTTGAGCCTCTGCGGTTTTGAGCTGATTTAAGTAATTCAGGTAAGACTTCATTCATCAATAACACCATCCTACAATCACCTCATACCCTTTATAGACATGTAGAACCACTCTTTAGGAGAGAATCGTTTCTCGTTTGTATATAGATAGCTATAAAATTCCTATTTTATACAGTGATGCTAACATATTTTGAATATTTTCATTTACAGCTTCATGCGAAAAACAGAAGTTCGATGTATTTTAATTTTTAATCAAAGCTACTTTGGTTAAATAAAGTTTTCTATCTCTCCATCATTCTATCCAGCCGTTTACTCATCGAATTCTCCCCTGTTGTTTCTGTCTCACTGACTTTTCTGTCTGTCTGTCTATCTGTCTGTCTGTCTGGCTTTCAGTCTGGTTGCCTGTCTGTCCGTCGCTCGGTCGGCCTTTGCACCAGACTTTGTTATTCTCTCTCTCCCTTATTTTATTACGATTTAGCTCTTTACTTAATTATGTAATTATATCCACTTTTGAGGGTCCCCCAGGGGTTTTTGAGTACAAGGGAACACGAGAACAAAGCAAAAAATTCGCAGGGAACAAGTGAACATCAAATAGGTTAGGGAACAGGGGAACAAACACAAAAAATTACAAGGCCCTACGTTTTTACATATTAACGTGGGGGTGAAGATTTTCTGCTGTTTTCTGATTTCTTTGGGCAAGTTTTTGTTCCCATCTTTCGTGTCTACTCGTCTCTAGCTCTGGCGCTGAAATCGTTCTTTTCCGTCAAGTGCCGACCATTGGTTTAATATTTAACTTGTCACGTGCAATTCATGCAAGACAGCGTGACAGCGTCAGGACCGTGTGTCGATACGGCCGAGGTGTTCAGGTCAGACCAGGTCAATTTTGACAGCACATGTGCAGCTGGTGAATTCGAAAGTCCTGAGGATGGATGTGGTCGATCTCGTAGAAACGTTGACCGTATGTTGCTGCCAGTGACTGCAGCGATTTACCAAAATGGAGTGGAGAAGCCAGCATTGCGCTGGACATTTGAAATGGCGATTGGCGCCATTAGCGACCAAAGTTGCATGGATTCCTTCAAAGATTAAGAGGAGGATTTGGAATTGCAGAGACGATAAGATTCTTTTCAGCGATGTCGGCAACCATTCATTGAATGTATGGAACCCTACAAACCGTGAATGCAGCACGTTTTCCGGAAATGGCAAAGGAACGAGGGATGGCAAATGTGCCCAATATGTCCAGCCAACGGGTGTATTTGCTGAAAGGAAAACAGTCTTTGTGGTCGACTCTTCAACAGGCTGCTTGAGAATGACAAGTGTAGTGCTTCCTCTGGTCAAGTATCTGAGTAATCTTCAGACGTTTGCTGTCACATTTGGCTTGCACCAGAAGAAACAAATATCAACGTCGTTCACTATCGACACAGCAATTGCCAGAATCCAAGGAGTATATGACTGATTGCCAGTGTATAGATCAAGTCAAAGCCTTCCTTGGGACAGAAGCCAGACTCAAGGTCCTCAGGGAACCGTTTCGTCAGTCGTTGTGGAGGACGAAAGAAGGATCTTGCTTGCACTGGGAGAAATTAGAGATCTTTTTCGAAAGTATGCCCCACAGCTTGTGGATGTGTTCAAACCTAAGAGCCTTTTATTTTTTTTACGCTGGTAGTGGAGAACTTTTTCTCTGAGATGAGGGCAGGTGCATCTGACATGCCAATGCAGTTACAATTTGATTTCCGCTTCAGTCGAGCAATGAAGGAACATTTGAAGCAGATGTGCACAACCAGGTTTTCATACTACACAAGTGCGACGTCTCATTACCCAGGCGTCATATCTTACTTGAAATGTTCAGCCCTACCTAAGTTGTCGCCCCCTTCTACAGCACAGTTGACAAAGCAACAAGTTCAGCAAATGAGAGACTGGTGCATGAAGTATGGTCAAAGCGTTCCATAGAAAACTGTGCGCAACATGAGCACCAAAGATAATCCGGATACTCTGCCGATAAATCTTTATGCCCAGGTACAGCCTACAATAACGCCTTTGGATTTCTCGACTGAGATCGCAGAAGATGGACAGGATGGTGCCAGAACAACTGCTCATCATGACAACTCGCATAACTCCTTTATACCTCGGGAGATGTTGTTTTTCTTGCATCTGACGCCACATCTGGGCGGACAGTGGTATACGTACTAGACGAAAGCATCACTGCCTCGACAATGAAAGCAAAGGCCAGGTTATTTGAAGGTGACCCATTCAATCCTCTGATATTTTATACAGAAGGTGTTGTCGAGATCAATGTTAAGGACATAGGTGGCTCCTTGGAAGAAACTGGAGATGGCAACATTGGACTGACAGAAAATGAGATTTTAAGGTATCAGTCAAGAATGATTGAGTGCGTGGATGCAGTCACCATTGAAGAGGCGAGGGAGATCAGCGAGGGCCTGGATACTGACCAAGATCTTGCAGAGGATGCGAGGCCAAGACATGCACCAAGTGCGAGAAAGAGGCCACATACGGACGATTTTCTGTATTATGACGACGGAAAAGGTGAGGTCAGGATTCTTAGTATTTCCCATACATTTTCTTCATTTGTTGGAAAAAGATGATGCAATTACGATTTGTTTTAATTTTTGTTACGAAATACTTTCACAAAGTCAAAAATATCACAGAATAATGATCAAAATTTTTCAGCAACACTGTAGACCTTCAACCAGTTATTTTGTTTTGTTCAGTTTGGTTAATTAGGACGTATATGCAAAGAATAAAGGATGAAATTTAATCTTGAAAGGGTAACTAGGGAACAAGGTGAAATTTTGGACGGGAACAGGGGAACAGAGTTAAAATTTTGAAGGGAACACGGGGACACAGACCCCCCCCCCCCCCCCTTCCCTGGGGGAACCTCACTTTTTAGAGGCAGCCCAGACTAGACTGTTAGGAATTTATATTCAGTCCAGATTACTGCATTCCCTTGAACAAGGGAAGTGGTTTGTTCATCTGATTACTTTCTGTCCTTGTAGCTTATGAAGTTTTCCTTTCTTTGCAGATGCAGCAAAAAGGGCTGTGCTGGCTGAAGCAAGCGTCGTGTTGTTTGCCATACCAACCGAGTTCATTAGGTCGTCAAATCCTTTGATCGTCCCTCATCTTGTAACTGGTGCATTTGTTATTCTGACACCAATCATCAATCATTTTAGAATGTTCATTACAATTGGTCAACAGAGGCACGAGGTAGCAGATGTAGTCGCGTCAAATCAACAGCGAAATATGGTTTGAAGATGCGAAAAGAAAGTTGCTTTCGACATCTTTATTGTTGCCATCGTACTGCTAATCTCATTTACTCCTCCCAATTTATTAAAAATACTTCAGGGGTCAGGTTTTCTTAAGTCAGTATATCGTTGTTTGTTTCCATGGGCCTTATCCGCTTCCTTCATGAGGTCATATGTGAATCCTATCATCTATTCTAGGCGAAACAAAGAATTCCGAAGTGCAATGAAATCTACCCTGTCTTGTTGAAGGAAGGGGAGACGTTTCATTTTAAACTCGTGCTAACAGTTTCTGATAATTCTGATAATAGTCAGCCTAGATGACAACCCTATATGGCTGTTTGCTGTTCTGAATTTAGACCAATCGCGCGCAAGCGAAAATATTTATGGATTTAAATGGCTGATAACCCATGATGGCTAAAGCAATGTAAACTCTCGAATTGCATTATCTAGTACTTCAGATTTTAATCAAGATTGACAGCCCAAAGCTTATGTTTTTAAACTTTTCAACCGGAGTATGTTTCTTCTTCTTTTTTGAATTTCTTTGTTCTATTTGTGATGTTAGTTGTGTTATATGGAAAATGAAGATAACATATCAGTTAAAGTTCCAAGACATGCAACCATGAGATGTAACAATTGAGTTGGCTTTAAAGGACGTGTTATTTTCGAGTAGCAAATTGTCAAGTCCGAAA
>JAHPZR010011819.1:0-20000 GCA_019787425.1 Platygyra sinensis
CTTAAAAATCTCCCTGTTTTTCCCAGTCAAAACACAGGGAGGGTCTCGATTGAAAGGTGACTTTTACTGCTAACGGTGATAATTTGCCATGAAATTAATTACGGCTATTTTCCACAGCTTATTTTCATAGTTTTAAAAAGTTGAAATTTTATTTTGAATACAGATTGAAGGCGTAACTTACTACTATAGTATTAGATTTATCTCAGTGACTGTCAAGAATAACAAACATGCTGACAAGAGAAGTTGAGACTTTCACCTCCTTGGCTAAAATTGTTTATGGTCAATATCTTGAAAATGTTACAATGTTTAGCCTAACGTCTAAATTTTTAGCCCGTTTTAACGTTTAACCGGGCCACATCGGGACCATCAAAAAAGACGTCTATGTACAAAAGGGCCCGCTGCGGAACACTAGCTGTATTTACATTACTGGACGAGAAGGATAACTTGTTTGACGAGTTTTGCGTCCTGCTCAGTGGAATTGGTGACTCGGAGCTTGTTTAATCTTGCTCCCAGAAATTTGAATAAGGACGGGTGCCACGTACGGCTATTATAAAATGATTTGCTTTTGTCCTAGAGCCAGTTCTTTGGGTGAAATTATCCCCTGAACCTTGGCCAGAAAACCCTCTAAGTGTAGATTTTGACGTGATTTTGGTCCAGCAGCGACCAGAATTCGTCGACGCAGACGGATGCGAATCGAAGACGCGGGTAAATTTAAACGAGTCCGTTCATTCCAAGCCCGTTCCGTCCCGTAATGTCGACACGGACGAGAAACTTGCGGTATTTACTGTTAATTCTGTCAGCAGCGTTGTTAAGTTGGTGTGCGTGAACTTCGTTCTTTCTAGTGTGTTGTTTCAGTGGTTAGTGAACTTTTATCATTCAAAGGTCCTGAATAGTACGTAAAAAGCAAGCCTAACCAGAAACATTTTACCAGAAGGATTTTTAAACTGGGAAGTAACGCGTAACACAGTTAATAGGAGAGGCGTTTAATTTGCTGTTTAAAGTGTTTTAACATATAACACAACAACTACCGAGCTGTTGCGTTTGTTCACCTGTCTTGTATGACACTGTTTGACAGGGATAACAAAAACACCCTGGTTG
Source organism: Platygyra sinensis (assembly GCA_019787425.1). Taxonomy (NCBI): domain Eukaryota; kingdom Metazoa; phylum Cnidaria; class Anthozoa; order Scleractinia; family Merulinidae; genus Platygyra; species Platygyra sinensis. The sequence goes on from JAHPZR010011819.1 coordinate 1,099, forward strand.
ATAGAACTAAACGAGAGAGCCTGTCGAACGGCGAGCTTTCTTCTATGAGAATGAAAAGTTGATCTAAAATCTACCAGACGCAGAAAAAACAATGCCTAGACTGGTAGTTTTAAAACAGAGGCGGCTAATATTGCTCCACCGCAGGAGTATTTTGTCTAAGATAACAAAGACGTTTTTTATTGGTCTACAGCTACAACAGATGACAATATTTCTGTTTACAAAGAGATAAAAAAAGGTTTTTTCGGCTCTAATTAAGCATCAACCTAACTATGATTAGCTGTCAGATAGGGCGCTACGCTTGACCAATTTTGACTTGACAACATCAGAACTTAACAATTTCTGACATCTCTTCACTGTTATTTTGCATTTTAACCAAGGGAGTATTTGAGAGTCGAATCTACGTTCGCTCTTTGTTTTGAGAATTTGTTGACTGATTAATCCAATATATTCCTCATTGCAATAATTTGCGATTATTTTTTTTTCCTCGTATGATTTCTTGACACTCGTACCGTAAGAAGGAATTGGATTGTGAGCACTCGTCAATAAGGAATAGTTAAGCTAGCTTTTGTAATGATCCAAAAAATCGCTTATAGTTTAAAATAGAATAGAAAAATAATATACACTATTTGCAGTGAAGTTTATATAGTTCGTTGTGGTTCCATATTTTCTAATGTTAATTCTCTATTAAGGTAATTCCCTTGAAATTGTTCTACTATCAAACTTTTTTTGAAACTTGGCGTAATAAACATTCATGATATGAACATTATAAAAATGCAATAAAAAAACGGGGTCACCGAGCTTGTTTACGCGTCAGCAGGCTCTATAAATGGGGTATTTTTACTGGTTGCGCGTTAAAAGTTCGAATCACATTCATACAGAATTAAATCTTGGTTACTTGAAAGATAGAAAATTTTGCCTTGAAAGTAAAGCTTCATTTATTGACATAAGCAGTATTGCTTCATTTAAGCCGTTTTTGATTGACTGGTTGCGGGGATATTGCACTTTTTCAGACGGTTTCGTGGCTAACTTGAAGTCCTCGCCTTGGCCAAAATACACTCAGTTGGGAACTATTTTCAAAAAAAAAAATCATGTTCTACTATCAAACTTTTTTTCCTCTTCAAATATGTTCTTCATTAAACTATTCTTAGCAAATACCTGAAATAAAAATCGGGGGTCACCGAGCTCGTTTAAGAGAAAAGGAGAATTTATTCCGTTATCGAGCTTAGTTTGAGGGAAATCTCTTTCGTTTTGCACGTGCACGCGCTCCTGTGCGCGCGCTGATGACGCGAAAATCGTGCGCAGTAGGGATGCGCAATGCAATACTAAGGAATTACCTTAAAGAAAAGAAAAAACTACTGGCCACCATCTGACTTTGGCAAAAAAAATTGCCATAGTCTGTTGAGTAATATTAGCGAATTTAAAATTCATCATAGGCGTTATAACAATTTCAGCCACTCTTCTCGATTCTGTGCAATAAGCCTGGCAAGCTTTGCCGCTATGACGGGAATTAAAAAAAGGTAATTTATGTTTGCCCTTCCCTAGGACGTTCAATAGACCCTTTGCATAAATGGCGCCTAAATTTGAATAACAATACTTGGTACATCCTTAGCCTCACACTCATGTGAAATTTCCTTTGTCTTGAAACATGAACGTGAGGCTAAGGATGTACCAAGTATTGTTATTTAAATTTAGGCGCCATTTATGCAAAGGGTCTATTAATTCCCGTAGAACGTCATAGCGAGCCAACATGTTTATCGGTGTATTTTGCATTTATTAAGTGAAACTCGTAAAATGACAGCGAACATTTGCTTTTAGAAGGCAGTAAATATCGTTGTCTCCTTGAATCAGATCTGATATATACCAGCTTATATTGCCTTCGCCTTCTAATAACAAACATGAGGACAAAAACAAAGAAAACAACTATTGGGTTATGGCAGGGTGTCCACAGCAGCTGCCGCCAATTACTGTGGGCCCAAGATTAATGAAGTTCTAAACACTCGAATAAAATGGTAAAATGTAGTAAACTGTTTATATTTAATCATGATATATATTTTATCAAATGAAATCAAGAAATATGGGAACTCTTTTTATTGCGTGAATTGGTTAAAAAGTGCAGTTGTTGCTGTTGTCACAAACTTTAATTTTTTTCTTGTCTTCACTTGAACAAGAGAGAATAACCTTTAATTTATACGATTTTTCACTAACGGTAGGGTGTTGACAATAAAACAAGTCAAAATTATCTTCATTCTAAATCTTCTGTTGATGTCCTTATGTAGCGCTTGACCTTTCGCAAGGCAAGTGTTTCACTGCGAGACCGAACACGTTCGAAACAGTTAATTCCCCCCACAAATAAATATTTTACGATAACTGCAGAAATTCGCGCGCGCTCATTGGTTAAATTTTATTGTCCATATGCGGACAGACAGATAAATTTGAAATTCATGCGCCGCGTCAGCGAGCGAGAGCGGGCAATTCGACAATTTGTTATCGTAAAAAACAAATTGATGTCAGTTTTTAATGCGTCTGTCCTGTTATTGACAATGAATTTCGTCATCACATTGTCAAAGTAGTCTGCGGATCCACTCGGGTATCGCCTCGTGGATCCACAGCTACTTTGACAATGTGATGACGAAATTCATGATCAATAACAGGACAGACGCATAAAAAACTGACGTCAATTTGTTAAATCGACAATGCACGCGCTAGCGAAGTTTTCAATAGAAACTGAAACCGCTTTAATTCTTAATTTATTACAATTTGCTCTCCTCTCACTTTATCTGAGGCTATATAATGTTTACAGAACGTTACACGTTTTTCAAATTGTCATTAGGGAGTGGTTTGCTGAACTCTTGGGTTCACGATCACGTTCTCGTCTTGCAGGAGTTCTTCGCAGTTCATTCGTCGAGCGGTGACACAGATTCGTCTCTTGAAATTCGCCTCCTTTTTCTTACAGAACTGTGAAAGGAAAAGAAAATCAGTAATCGTTAAGAAGACGGATGAAACTCCACTAGGTTTGCGTGTGGTCAATCAAGGCAGGGCTCCACCTGAAAGCCTTATTTTGGCTAGGTATTATGTTTTTAATGCAAGTATCTCGTTTACGTTTCAAGCAATCAAGAATCTCTATGCTCATCTCAAATATCTATGTTTTGGGTTGTTTTGTAAATTTTTTGGTGATTTTTAGGTATATTTGGAGATAAATAGTTTTTCTCCAAGGATTAGTAAAATTCATGGAAATAGGAAATTTTGAAGATTTGGTGTTGTTTTAATATTAGACTTTGAAGTTAAAAATTGGTAGATACACCCCCAACAGTTGCCTAACAACCAGGGGTGCCATTGTACGTCGGGCAACTGTCTGGTGGTGTTCCATAACCCTTTTTTCCTTTTCAACCTCTCTTTAAACTTAACCAAGTTTCACTTACATTGAGCTGTACCCCCCCCCCCCCTCTTAAAACTCGAGAATTTCCTAACGATGATGCTGTTTAGCGGTTTATGTTTTTGCTGATACGTCTCGTGCGTTTTAAAATTCCTGTTAAAAAACACAGAGTCGTCTCTTGAACCCGTGTTTACATCGCTGCCAAAAGAAAACCGAGGAATAAGACAAAAGGAACTCAAACTCAGACAAATAAATTAAACGTAACATTTACATGATGGTTAACACAATTATACGAGCTGAAAGTGTTGCCTTTTGCTATGTTATTTGGCTGCAAGGAGAACGTTTTCCTTATTTAGGACCGTGTAAATTGGGTGACGTGCTTAATATTCGAAACTGATCCACTTTTCCCATTAGCTGTTTCTGATAGCAGCAGATAAAGATGGAAGAGTATTTGTCAATTTACTTATCATGATTAAAATTTACCGGTATGTTACTATGGTGAGGGCAAAGTGTCCTCCCAATGACTCCTTCTATCGCGAGAAATGTGATTCAAAGGAGGAGAAGTCCTAACGCCAGTGTTTTGTGCATCTTGCGGAACTTTAGGAAGCTGAACCAGTTCGTTTTGGCGTTTGGCGAGTGTGCGAGCACCTTTTAAGGACGTTCGTGCTAATTTCTTCTGCGCATCCTTACTGCGCACGCAAGTTCTCACGCCAAGTTATGCATGACAGCGCGCACCAAATAATGAAATAAACAATGATAGGGCAAATGGCCCATTCTGTATAGCTTTGCCTGGATTTCACGATCCTTGACGTTTGGTGATTTTTTTTTTCTTTTGATGGATCATTTTCTCTACTGTCTTCTACGTTTTAAGGAAAAGCAAGAAGAAAATCTATCGCCTAGAAGTTTGAGATTTTTATTTTCAAAAATGGACCATCAAATTCCGTTCGTTTTCACTCTTCGTTTACCTGTAGGACGGTTTCAAATGCCTCTTGAAGCGTTAAGTTTTATGAAAACGTTGCTAACAATCGGAATTATTTACGCGACAGACCTACTGTACTTACAAAATATAACTAAAACCGTTTGCTTTTGTTGACTCACCTTCGATATTTTTAACTATAAACCCCTATAGACCATACTGACTTACGTTCGCCAATTTATCAAAATCAGGATATTTTTCCACGCGCTTTATCTCTGAAGCGAAGTCGGGGCCCCCAAATTTTTGTTTTGCATTTCCGACATAAGTAATTCATTATCTGAAGCAGTAGGAATTTAGTGAAATATTTATCGACAGGAAAATTGTCGTGAAAAAGTCCTTAAGTCCCGTTCTAATGGTCAATAATCGCGAAGTCTACTATTTTCTCCATCCTAAGAATATCTTTAATTTTCATCGAATTTAATAGCATCTAAGCTTTTCTCATTAAAATATATCCATAAGATGGATAATTTGACTGAAAGGCTGAAAAGCACATTGCTAAACAGCTGCCCAGTTGTTGTTGTTTTTTAATAGACAAAAGGCATTTCTTCGTACTAGTGTTACGAAAAATTGTTGCGTGACTTGAAACATTCGCGAATATGCTAATTTAGTCTGGAACTTTCGTGCATATTTAATTAGCCTTGTCACGGTGACTAAGCAATTTATTTTAGTCGTTTACGTCTGCTGCTGTAAATAATTTTATATTGTAATGTTACTTTATTTAGTACAGCCGGAAGGTTCTAGAATCTTATGCTGTAAAGTATATAAGCGAATCGGTGTAGTTCTTATATGGTTTTTATCCCAGTAGTGTATGAGGGTTTTTCCCAGGATTGAGCGTTTAGAGAGAATAATCTCGTGAGTCAGTAGTGTTTACTGAAGTGTAACAGAGGTTACGAGGATATCTGGCAAGAGGCCGAGTTTATACAAGAGTAACAAAGGTCGTGTGTAAAGTTTATCGGAGGACTGTTTATTTAAGTGTAACTGACAAGCCTAGCGTGTGCTTGTTGTGAAGTCTTGAGTGGAGTTACTGCGTTCATCTGAAATAAATAACCTCGTTGTTGTTTCCGACATCCCTGCGTTCTGTTTAGACTACAAACTACCTGTCACTTAAAACATCGAACCTGCAACAACTAGCTATCGTAATTTTTTCTTTTTTCAATTTACTCATTTGCGTTTTCAGGAAGTGGAAGAAGGCACGCACTTGAGTTGAGAATATTCTTTTCAGTGGATAAAATAAACTTTTGCATTAATTACTTTGGCGCTGAATTAAACCAACCGTTTAATTATTTGGTCGGTACCAATATGTCAGTAGATTAGTATTATAAGTTTTGAATATTTTTTGCCAAAATAGATTTATTTTGAGACGCTGATCTTTACGACTTGGGGGTTTTCCAGCTGCTTTTTAAGGACATCTGAAGATGAGGACAGTTGAATAATCGGAGAATGTTTCCGTTTTCAACGCTCATGGGCTGTAACAAGCGAGATGTTTCACTACTCGTTGTTTATAAAAACTTGCAAAATCAGGCAAAATGTGAAGAGCTTGCAATGGAGGAACTTGAAATAATATGAACGTACAATAATTTTTAGCGATACGAAAGTGAGACTGAAAGCTTCCGTAATTGGAATTGCAATCGGTTTCCGAAATTGTCTCAAAATGAGTTATTTGGCTTGCTTACTTTCCTAGCCTGTAAAGCGACCAGAATTGTACTTTTTATACGTCCTACAAGCACTGTGTTTAATCATTTTAAAGGAGAGCAGCAATAATTTGTTAGAAGCACAGGCGAAAGACTTTATTTTTACAAACTGAAGCAAAGTAATTAATTAATATTTCATTCTTGACCGCTGTCTTACAAAACTGACTTAAATAACTGGCACTTAAGTGAAACACGGCCAACAGTTTGACATCGAAATACATCCGTTGTGTGAGCCATATCATATTGTTTCAATTACCGCTGATTCTTAATTCCTTATGTTTAAGAAATTATTTTATTTCTTCACCTTTCCTCGTGTTTTTGAGACTCAGCTGGTAAGAAAACCTCGAAGATGACTTGGCGTATTTGCATCAAGTGGTGTTTCAAATTAAGATATTAATTAAACGAGTTTTTAATTAAACCTTTACTGTATTTGTCTCTTTTTCATAATTAATGTGTCTAGCTTGAGAAGATCGATATATTCCGTCATCTACCGCTTATGAGCTCTCCTGAGCTGCTTATATCTTGATCCACTTTCCGCCCGTTAAATCCCTGTCTACCTGTAAACAACATATTAGCAGAGCTCCGGCGGCCCGAAGGACCGCCAAGCGGAGCCCCATAATCCTATAGGGAAAAAGAAACCCATGAATTGATTTCTCATGGTTATCATGGACAGCGATATTGGTCGTGGGCGCGTACGCCCGATGGCGACGACGACAACGACGGCGACGGTGGAGTCGCGCAACATGGCGGCCATACTCCAAATAATAGGTTGACAGAGACATGCAGCCTTGGTTTACCACGTACTTCAGCACGGCGGAAAAGCCGCTGCTCATGCGCAGTAGATTTCGGTTCGTCTTCCCGCCTTTCCATTTTCAAAATGGCGGACGCTGAATAAAAAATGAACACGTCATTGTCATGGCTCTTGACAACATCTTGCTCGCTCAAGGTATTTATAAACAACTCGGCTACTTTGAGCAATCACCCGTGCAGATGTTTTGAGTGTGATCGAAAAACTCAAGTGTGGTAAGGCTTGTCCTGGCTAATTAATATGCATATTTTTGTTTTAAGGGGATCGGTGTATCCAATGGTTATGAAACTTGGCAAGCAGTTTTATATTCACATGCTTGCTCATTTGAGTGGCTCTTTAATCTTAAATTTTGGTCACGTGACTCTTTAAAGGCTAAAAACAATTCAAATCTTTCATCGAAAACGGAGTACTGAAAGGCATCTTTCGCACCTGTTTTGCGTTCTTTGCCGTTTTACCTCTGTCGAGTGCTATTTTATGCCGCATTTTAATCATGTCCACATGCTAACAGAAACGGTTAATACAGAGAAACAGGTCACGTGACATGCTAAATGTTTAAATATCTTTAAACGAAAATAACCTATACCACCTTAAAAGGAGGAGTTTTGATTAAATAGTGATTCTAAACAAATTGAATCAAAAACATTTTAGAAATTCTCAGTGCAAACATGCCCCATTTCCACAAACAGGCATCGTGACGTCATTATTTAAGAAATGTCACGTGACACTAAAAAACCACTGTTATGTTGTTAAACAAATGAAATTCTATTTACTTCCCAATAAATGAGAGCAATAAATCATTTTATACCAAACAAAATTAAACCAAATTGATTTCTTTGCGGGGGGTCATCTGATTATAAAAAGCCAAGCCTTAACACACTTGAGAAGGATCGAAACAGTGTTTTCAGTTTTATCAGGCGATAAAGACAGTTCTTCCAAGAGGAAACTTTCAGCTTTTCCAAATTCACGCTAGGTACCGTTTTTCCTTTGTTTAAGGTCGTGTCAAGTTCATTAAGGTTTTGAACCGCCAATTTTTGTAGCTTGTTTAAATTACGAAACATAAAATATGACTTTTTTTTCGTGCTGATGAAAATTTTTAAATGCTATTTGTTCATGGACTTCTGTTTTGTGGGCTGAAGAAAGAAAAGTGGAAGACGAATTCGTAAGTAGTACACACGGATGCCTAATTTTGTTGTGTTTTTCGCTTGAGTGCTATTCATTCCTGCTTTGTTTCACCGCTTCAGTACTGCAGATGGCGCTGAAAACTTGTAGTTTGCTTATAGAGGTTTAATGTGGCATCGTAGAAAGTTAGTATTGTACATGTAATACAGCTCGAAGGATAAAATAAATTGCTCTTTTTTTGCCATGTTTGATATTGTAAGACTCTACTACTTCGCATACTACCATTGTTGTTCTTGGGTACGCAGCTTTTCCCGCAGCTGTGGGCTTCGTTATTGCATATATTTGTCCATTGTGTTAACGAAAAAAGCAATCCGCCAAAAGGGATTCTTGTTCCACTTCTAAGTTTTATTTTAAGACACAAAACTCAATAAAAGTTTCCAGCTTCCGTAAACTGCCGCTTATAAGCCCTAGGCAAGAGATTATCAAGGTCAGATAGTAAGTCCCCCATAATTGTCTTCTGCCCAGGGTTATCCCTTTCAAGATTTTAGACATGGCACCCAATTCTCCCGAGATATTGCAACCATAAAATGTAAGATTGCGTCAAAACTCTAAACACTGGCCGATTTAGTCCACGCTCACTCAAATACGCAGAATGTGGACTTTTCATAGTGTTGTTTTGTAAAGAACGGCAAAGAAATGAACAAAGAATTATAAATTAATGCACACGTACACAGCCGTTGGACTCATTGCCGATGAGGCTGGCTTATTAAACTCCCGGAAACCAAATGAACAGCAAGAATCAACAGCCAGGATGAACCCAAAGCGCATGAAAATCCAAACCTTCGGCAGCGGAGGGAAAGAATCGGGAAGGAATGACGTGCTTTTCTTTGCTCTGAGAATTCTTATTTAAAAAGATGCGATACTTTCTTTAAATTGGCTCTCCGTCACGCTGATTTTATGAATTTGGATAAAGGTTCGGATACAGGTGATATTAGTTCAAAGGATAAAAAGCTTACGCGTGAAAGAGAACGAGATGGTGGATCTCAAACAGATGAAGAACTTGTCGGCGAAGCTGAGTTCGCCCATCGCGTTGGCGCTCCTTTGAACATGATGAGGGTGGAGGAGAAAATTGATAAACTTTCAGCCTTGTTGCCAGATATGGGTGGTTTGAAAGGTCGAGTTGTGGCATTGGAGAGTGAGAATGATTAAAATTTTAAGAAACTTTGTGTAATCTTTCAACGATAATTTAGCTGTTTTGAATACTACAATGGCGGGCACGTGCTCCCAAGTTGCAGACAACTCTGAACTGCAAAAGCTCAAGTCTGAGGTAAGAGAACTTGAACGCAGAAACATTAAGTTAAAAGCACATACCCGTCCAGAGAATATAAAGATCTACAACCTTCCGGAAATTACAAATTTAATACCAAGTGACACAGAAGACCTGGTTTCGTACAGTGTTTGTTGATAAAATGATGATTGCTAGATAGGATGTCGATTCGAGGCGGCAGCGTGGTCTAGTAGTTAGAGCGCCGGATTTGAAATCCGTGGGTTCCGTGTTCAAATCCCGTTCCGATCGTTAGCTTATGTTGTTCTCGGTAGCCCCGAAGTCATCTTCTCGGATACGTTTGCAAATGGCCAACTGGTCTGCCTCCCGCCAGTTGGGATTCTTAACCTAGTTTATAATATGTTCATTTGAATATTTGTTTATTATTGTTTGTTTATATTGAAATGCCCCAATGGGGAGTGTCCAATTAAGGTTACTCCAAACCGCGTGCTGTTTTTAATGAACCCCCCACAAACGATATATCAGTAGAAAGGTTATAAAATGTAAAATTCAATAAAATTATGTTCTGGTTTGACTTTTGCTTTCCAAAGGCGGCAGAAGCCGTCAACTACAAAATTAGCGGCTGACGTTCCAGCAAATTAATCGGGTATGAGAAGCTATCTTTGATGCAAAACAAATGTACAGTGTTAATCACAAAGCATCACTCTCCAAAAGGGTGTCAGCATTTTCTTTTATTTCTTTTGGTTATCTTTTTATTGACCTGTCAAGTTCCACCATCGAAAAGATGGGTTGAAGTGTTGCGTTAGAGGCCGCCACAAGAAAAGTATTTGTTTATTATTGTTTGTTTATATTGGTCCTAAAATGCCCCAATGGGGAGTGTCCAATTAAGGTTACTCCAAACCGAGCGCTGTTTTTAGTGAAACCCCCACAAACGATAGATCAGTGGAAAGGTTATAAAATGTAAAATTCAATAAAATTATGTCCTGGTTTGAATTTTGCTTTCCAAAGGCGGCAGACTGCAGACCGTCAACTACAAAATTAGCGGCTGACATTCCAGCAAATTAATCGATATCGGGTATGAGATGCTATCTTTGATGCAAAAGAAATGTACATTGTTAATCACAAGGCATCAATCTCCGAAAGGGTGTCAGCATTTTCTTTTATTTCTTTTGGTTATCTTTTTATAGATCTGTCAAGTTCCACTATCGAAAAGGTCGAGTGACGTGTTGCATTAGAGGCCGCCACGAGCATTCGCCGACACCCTTTTGTTCCTTATCTATGGGGCAATCTTCTGACCAAATTTCACAGAAAATCATTAAATCTACATACCCTGTTAATTCGCTGGAACGTCAGCCGGTCATTTGGGAGTTGAGAACTTTACAGATGCTTCTCAAGAGACTGTTTCATAAGGTCAGTTTTGAAACCAAAGTCAATAACTAATATAGTTATTGTATCAAAATGATCATTATGGTAAAAATCCAATTGGAGAGACAAGAACAATTTTAATATCATAACACAGTTGTGTTTTGCTTCTGCTTAAAATCTCCCTGTTTTTCCCAATCAAAACACAAGGAGGGTCTCGATTGGAAGGTGGCTTTTACTCAGTGCTAACGGTGATAATTTGCCATGAAATTAATTACTGCTATTTTCCACAGCTTATTTTCATGGTTTTAAAAAGTTGAAATATTATTTTGAATACAGATTGAAGTCGTAACTTACACTATAGTATTAGATTTATACCAGTGACTTTCAAGAATAACAAACATGCAGACAAGAAAAGTTGAGACTTTGACCTTCTTGGCTAAAATTGTTTATAATCAATATCTTGAAAATTTTACAATGTTTAGCCTAACGTCTAAAGTTTTGGCCCGTTTTAACGTTTAACCCAGCCACATCGTGACCATCAAAGAAGACATCTATGTAAAAAAGGGCCCGCTGCGGAACACTAGCTGTATTCACATTACTGGACGAGAAGGATAACTTGTTTGACGAGTTTGCGTCCTGCTGGAATTGGTGACTCAGAGAACCTTTAATCTTGCTCCCAGAAATTTTAATAAGCCAGGACGGGTGCTACGTCCGGCTATTATAAAATGATTTGCTTTTGTCCTAGAGCCAGTTCTTTGGGTGAAGTTATCCCCGGAACCTTGGCCAGAAAGTTAAACCCGCTAAGTGTAAATTTGGACATGATTCTGGTCTAGCAGAGACCAGAATTCGTCGACCCAGACGGATGCGAATCGAAGACGCGGGTAAATTTAAACGAGTCCGTTCATTCCCAGCCCGTAATGTCGACACGGACGAGAAACTTAAGGTATTTACTGTTAATTCTGTCAATAGCGTTGTTAAGTTGGTGTGCGTGAACTTCGTTCTTTCTAGTGTGTTGCTTCATTGGTTAGTGAATTTTATCATTCTAAGGTCCTGAATAGTACGTAAAAACCAAGCCTAACCAAAAAAATTTTACCCGAAGGGTTTTTAAACTGGGAAGTAGCGCTGTGAACTGTTTTAACAAATAACACAACAACTACCGAGTTATTGCGTTTGTTCACCTGTCTTGTATGACACTGTTTGACAGGGATAACAATAACCCTGGTTGATAAAACTAAACAAGAGAACCTGTCGAACGGCGAGCTTTCTTCTACGAGAATGAAAAGTTGATCTAAAATCTACGAGACGCAGAAAAATCAATGCCTAGACTGGTAGTTTTAAAACAGAGGCGGCTAATATTGCTCCACCGCAAGATAACAAAGTCTAAGATAACAAAGACGTTGTTTTTGTCTACAGCTACAACAGATGACAATATTTCTGTTTACAAAGAGATAAAAACAGGTTTTTTCGGCTCTCATTAAGCATAAACCTAATATTAGCTGTCAGATAGGGCGCTCCGCTTGACCAATTTGACTTGACAACATCAGAACTTAACAATTTCTGACATCTCTTCACTGTTATTTTGAGTTTTAACCAAGGGAGTATTTGAGAGTCGAATCTGCATTCGCTCTTTGTTTTGAGAATTCGTTGACTGATTAATCCAATATTCCTCATTGCAATAATTTGCGATGATTTTTTTTTCCTCGTATGATTTCTTGACACTCGTACCGTAAGAAGGAATTGGATTGTGAGCACTCGTCAATAAGGAATGGTTAAGCTAGCCTCTGTTATGATCTAAAAAATCGCTTATAGTTTAAAATAGAATAGAAAAATAATATACCCTCTTTGTAGTGACGTTTATATAGTTCGTTGTGGTTCCATATTTTCTTCTGTTAATTCCCTATTAAAGAAAAGAAAAAAATAGAGTCCACCAGCTGACTTTGGCAAAAAAATTGTCTTAGTCTGTTGAGTAATATTAGCGAATTTTAAATAAATAATTTTACTACAACTAGAATTTAAAATTCTTCATAGGCGTTATAACAACTTCAGCCACTCTTCTCGATTCTGAGCAATAAGCCTGGCTAGTTTGCGCTATGAAGGGAATTAAAAAAAGGTAATTTGGGTTTTCCCTTCCCTGGGACTTTTAATTAATTGCCGTAGACAGTCATAGCGAGCAAACATGTTTATCGGTTTATTTTGCATTTATTTCGTGAAACTCGTAAAATGACAGCGAGCATTTGCTTTCAGGGGGCAGTAAATATCGTTATCTCCTTGAATCAGATCTGATATATACCAGCTCATATTGCATTCAGTTTTATAAACCTGTAATTCATAATATATATTTTATCAACTGAAATCAAGAAATATGGGAACTTTTTTTATTGCGTGAATTGGTTAAAAAGTGCAGCTGTTGCTGTTGTCACAAATTTAAATTTTTCTCTTTTCTTCACTTGAACAAGAGACCATAACCTTTAATATATACGATATTTCACTTACGATAGGGTGTTGACAATAAAACAAGTCAAAATCTTCTAAATTCTAAAGCTTCTGTTGATGTCTTCATGCGGCGCTTGACCTTTCGCAAGCGGGTAAGTGTTTCACTGCAAGACCGAACACGCTCTCAACAGTTCACTCCAACCACAAATAAATAATCGACAGTGCACAACCAGCGACGTTTTCAAAAGAAACTGAAACTTTAATTCTTAATTTATTAACAATTTGCTCTGAAGATTAGAAATGAGTCAATTTATTCCTCGCACTTTATCTGAGGCTACATAATGCTTACAGAACGTTACAGTGTTTTCAAGTTTTTATTAGGGAGCGGTTTGCTGAACTCTTGGGTCTCGTCTTGCAGGAGTTGTTCGCAGTTCAATCGTCGAGCGGCTACACAGACTCGTCTCTTGAACACCTTTCGACGTTGACATTCCTGCAAAAAGAAAACCGAGGAATAAGGCAAAAGGAACTTAAACAAAGGCGTCATGAGAAAAATTGAAACGAAACAATTACATAAATGTTAAAACAATTATACCAGCTGGAAATGTTGCTTTTTGCTATGTTATTTGGCTGCTAGGAGCACGTTTTCCTTAATTAGGACCGTGTAAATCGAGCGACGCGCTTAATATTCGAAACTGATCCACTTTTCCCATTAGCTGTTTCTAACAGCAGCAAATAAAGATGAAAAAGTATTCGTCAATTAAATTATCATCATTGGAATTTACCGGTATGTTATTATGCCCAGTGGGGCAATGAACTGCCCCAATGCATTCTTTTATCGCCAGAAATGTGATGAAAAAGAGAAGTCCAAAAACCATTGTTTTTTGCATCTTTGGGAACTTTAGGAAGCTGAACCAGTTCGTTTTGGCGCTTAGCGAGTGTGCGAGCACCTCTTAAACACGGAGAGATCCTATATAAGGAGGCTGAGGTGTTCAGCTTGTCAATCACAAATCCTAACGGACGGCCAATGCTCCCATTTGATTGGCTTATTCACTCTAGTCTAATTTTAGCGAGTTGCCACAGGATTCTGTTTTTCCGCCGGTTTTCTGCGGTTGAGAAATAAATTCGAAAACTAAAATTCGTAAAAAAAATTCAGACTGCGAAGATAATATATTTTATCTACGATAATATGATTATTCTTCAGCCAGTTATCTAAAAGAGATTTCGTAAGGTCAACATTAGCTGCTGTTGTACTCTTGCAGCTAAAACTTAGTCGACCTTTTACGAACGTAATGAGTTGTTTTATGGCATTCAGCCTTGAGTCTTCCATTTCCTTTCTAACGTCAATATTCAGGCGAAATCTCACTTTGCCATTTTTCAAGTCCTGTTGTTTCTTCGTAGAACTTGCTGTTTCGAATTTCTTTGCTCTGGATATGGAACAGTTTGAGGAATAACTCAGTGCTGTTCAATTTGCGTTTTGTTTTCACCATCATAACGCTCATAAACCTGAATAATTTCAAATATCCCACCAAAATCCGTCTGTGTTCACAGGCTAACCTAAATCACCTCTTACGAGATTTCGTCTCGTTTTCAGTCAGCATGCTGAGATAAATAGCAACAGATAGCTCGCGGGCATCAGCTTTGTTATTTTAGCTAGCGGCGAAATTTGAATGTTCCACGTGCAGCGACGACGAAGATAATTCATCGTTTTTCGCCTTCCAAAGCCATCATCTTAAGTGTTAATATAAGTTTTATTTTCACTGTATTTTTGTTATTTACCTTATATTATTCTATGTAAATGACTCCGTTGGTTTGACCAAAAAAACGCTATTTCTCCACGACTTCTATGTTACGCGACCGTTATTCTGGCTTTCCACCATTGCACAGGAAAGCCAACAAAGTGCTTCAAGGGGGCGTGTCCTTGCTTTTTATAGGATCGCTCCGTGTTTAAGAACGTTCATGCTAATTGCTTTTGCGCATCCTTACTGCGCACGAAAGTTCTCACGCCAAGTTATACATTAGAGCGCGCGCTAAGTATAGGTATTCATACGGTTTCGAGTTCAATTTGGAATTAATTTGCACGAGTGAGTTTTTCAAAAAGTTGAAATTGCACTAGCCGCTTCGGCGAGTGCAATTTCAGCTTTTTGAAAAACTCACAAGTGCAAATTAATTCCAAATTGAACGAGAAAAACCGTATGATTACTTATTAATAATATAAACATGAAAAAATTTGCGTGGCGGATGTTTTGAACTTTACGAACTCTGAACTCACCTCCTAGTTTTGTCCGCGCGCAGTTTCGCGCGCTTAATCTCAGGTGATTATAATTAGCCAATCATGGCCCAGAATGTGCTCGCGCGTGCATTTGAACTTCGTTGTCGTAATTTTCCAGATTTTCATCTTTGTTGTATTTTTTTTGCCGGGTTTGAGAATTTAGGTCAGCCTTGCTGCTGTTTTTGAAGATTTGAGTCTAGTTTCTTCACCGTTTTTAGGCATTATGATTCGCCGTTTGTTGTATGTTCTGGATTATGTGGTAAGTTCATTAAATAATTCGTAAATTTGGAGTCTGAGTCGACCTGAGCCTACAACTCGCTGAATACAATTCCCAACAGAGGAAGTGCCGGAAAATCTTTCTTGAAGCCATGTTTTGTCATTCAAAGCTTCTGCACAAACTTTTAGTCATCATTTTACGTGATATCAGTGTCTTAGAAAATTTCCTTTTGTCTTTGAGTCAATCATAATCCATAATTTATGCGATGTGTAATTTGCACTGGTGTTACAATTTTTGCACCGGTGTTACACTTTTTGCACTGGTGTTACACTTGAACTGCACTGTTCTCAGCCAATCAGAATCGAGTAATTTTTTCATGTATATTATTAATAATGAAATGAACAATGATAGGGCAGATGGCCGATACTGTTATAGCTTTACCTGGATTTAACGATCCGTGACGTTTGGTGATCTCTTTTTTCTTTTGATGCATCATTTTCTCTTCTGTCTTCTACCTTTCAGGAAAAAAAAAAGAAAATCTATGGCTTATAAGTTTGAGGTTTCTATTTTTTAAAATGGACCATCGAATTCCGTTCGTTTTAGCTTTTCGTTCATCTGTACGACTGTTTCAAATGTCTCTTGAAGGGTTAATTTTTGGGAAAACGTTGCTAACAATTAGAAATATTTACACAACAGACCCATGCACTTACAAAATATAACTAAGACCGTTTGCTTTAGTTGGCTCACCTTCGATATTTTTAACTATAAACCCTTGTAGACCATATTGAATTATGTACGCCAAGTCTGGATATTTTTCCACACGCTTTATCTCTGAAGCGAAGTCGGGGACCCCAATTATTATTGCATTTCTGACATAAGTAATTCATTATCTGACAACAGTAAGAATTTATAAAAAAATATTTATCGAGAGGAAAATTGTTGCGAGAAAGTTTTCAAGCCCCGTTCTAACGATAAATAATCGCCAAGTCTACTATTTTCTCATCCTACTTGAATATCTTTAATTTGTCAACGAATTTAATAGCACCAAAACTTTTTGCATTAAAATGTATTCAGAGAATGGATAATTTGACTGTATGGCTGATAGGCGTATTGCGAAACAGTTGCCCAGTTTTTGTTGTTTATAAGGGACATTTCTTCGTAGCTAACGTTTTTTTTTCTCATTTTATCCCTTTGCGTTTTCAGGAAGTGGAAGAAGACACGCACTTGGGTTGGGAATATATTTTTTTCATTGGACAAAAATATTGCGCATTAATTACTTTGGCGCTAAACCAACCGTTTAATTTTTTGGTCGGTACAAATATGTCAGCAGATTAGCATTATAAGTTTTGACTATTTTTGCCAAAATGCGTTTTATTTTGAGACGCTGATCTTTACGAGTTTTTCGTTTTCCAGCTGCTTTTTAGGACATCTGAAGATGAGGATAGTTGAATAGTAGGAGAATTTGTCCGTTTTCAACGCTCATGGGTTGTAACAAGCGAGATGTTTCACTACTCGTTGTTTATAAAAACTTGCAAAATCAGGCAAAAAATGGTATACACTCACAGAAAAAATTTGAGGAGCTTGATATGGAGAAACTTGAAATAATATGAACGTGCAAAAATTTTAGCGATAAGAAAGTGAGACTGAAAACTTCCGTAATTGGAATTGCAGTTGGTTTCGAAATTGCCTCAACATAAATCATTTGCCTTGCTTACTTTCCTAGCCTTTAAATGACCAGAATTGTACTTTTTATACGTTCTACAAGCACTGTGTTTAATAATTTCAAAGGAGACCAGCAATAATTTTTTAGAAGCACAGGCGAAAGACTTTTTACAAACTGAAGCAAAATAATTAATATTTCATTCTTGAACACTGTCTTACAAAACTGACTTAAATAACTGGCACTTAAGTGACACACGGCCAACAGTTTGACATCGAAATACATCCGTCGTGTAAGCCATATCATATTGTTTCAGTTACCGCTGTTCTTAGACTCCTTATGTTCATAAATTCTTTTTTTTTTCTTCACCTCTTCTCGTGTTTTTAAGACTCAGCTGGTAAGAACACCTGGAGGATGACTTGACGTATTTGGATCAAGTGGTGTTTCAAATTTAGATAGTAATTACACGAGTTCCTTTACTGTATTTGTCTCTTTTTCATAATGTGTCTAGCTTGAGAAGATAGATATATTCCTTAAAATACCGCTTATGAGCTCTCCTGCTTATATCTTGATCCACTTCCCGCCAGTTAAATCCCTGTCTACCTTTAAACAACATATTAGCGGAGCTCCGGCGGCCAGAAAGCGGAGCCCCGTAACCGGAGCCCCGTAACCATATAGGGAGAAAGAAACCCATGAATTGATTTTCTCATGGTTATCATGGGCAGCGGTATTGCTCGTGGGCGCGTACGCACTATGGCGACGACAACAACGACGGCGACGGTGGAGTCGCGCAACATGACGGCCATACTCTAAATGAAAGGGTGACAGAGACATGCAACCTTGGTTTACCGTGTACTTCTTTGATAATGGATATCCATGTTATGATCAATTGACACGTGTCAAAACAAGGTGCCTGTTGACCAGTATCACGTGACCATATCGGCTCACGTCTACAAGTCATCGCGGTCACGTGCTTTTTGAAGTTGACTGCTGACCAAGTGCTTATTTTCGATTGAATCGCGGGCTCATATCAGGTTAACTTGTTGAAAACAGGGCAGGATTGTTCGCAAGCTGGTTAACTCTAGCCCAGGATTAAAATCTATTCGAATTAAAACTTTTATTTCTATACAAATATTTTTTGCTGCTCAGTTTTGTGTTTATAAAACTCTCTCAAAACAGAAAACGTCACCGCAAAGTTACAAAACTCAAATCAAAATTCTACCTTTTCCTGGGTTAGCTTAATCGGATTCTTAACCACCTGGCCAAGGAGCTACGCTTTTAGGCTGACCTAAATCTATATATTATGATGTTTTAAAGCCTGAGACGTTTTACGTGCAAAATTCGAGCAACAAGTCAAAAATTATTTACTAAAAATCTACTCACAGCAAAAAGGCTTTTTAAAAACACTTACTTTAGTACACTTCTCAAGAATTATTCAAACGTCATGTCAAACCTTGTAAAAATGCTTAAAGCGTGTGTTATTGTGTTCTCAACTAATGCAAAATTTCACCTTTATTTGAAATATGAATAACTTTAGGGACAACTTGAGAGCTTAAATCTCGATAAATTACACGCTTCAGGACCTTCAAAGTGCTCAGCAA
This sequence comes from Platygyra sinensis, assembly GCA_019787425.1. Lineage (NCBI taxonomy): Eukaryota > Metazoa > Cnidaria > Anthozoa > Scleractinia > Merulinidae > Platygyra > Platygyra sinensis. The sequence continues at coordinate 19,896 of JAHPZR010011819.1, forward strand.
AGTATAACCACAGGAACAAGAATTATGGATCTTGAGGCTCTGCAAAAAGGTTTAAAGAAGCGCTCCAGTTGCATGAAAGGTGCTCTTAAATTCCTCTGAAAATCA
>JAHPZR010011819.1:25000-32983 GCA_019787425.1 Platygyra sinensis
CACAACATCAGATAAGTTCCTAACTTCTTGAGGTTTGTCATTTTGTACACGGGGTGTTTTTCTGAGTCTGTTCAAAGTGACTTTCACAACAAGAGAGGGCTTGCCAAATCTGGATTCCAATTCCTTCAGTGCTTCATAATATCATATCCTTCAATTGCAGACTTAGCTCTTCCAATCACAGAATTCTGCAGGTGTTGCATTTTTCCATTTAGTGAGAGATTGGCATCATGAACAATTGATTTAAACATTGAAGACCAATCAGACCAGTGTAAAGGATCACCATCAAACTTGTTTAGACGCAACTTAGGGAGACAGTCACGAGTAGAATGGCCACAAAACAAGGGTTTCTGGTTGTTTGTACTTGTTAAAGCTGATGGATGTGCTTGTAATTCTCCAATCCATGAGTGATAAGATGGCAATGTTTCTTTAGGCTTGTCAGACCTTGACCTCTGAGGGATTTTGAAGAGACACCTGATTTTGGCTGTTGCAATGATATTGAGGATTTGACAGCTTCTGCAGTGACGTTGGTTGACAATAAAGTTTCATGATTCACTTCTGCTTCATGGGAATTAAGACTAGTGAGAGGTTTAGGGGTTATGGGTAAGTGTCCCACCACAGCATTTGAATTTTCAAACTCCAAAGATTCATCTGCAAAATCAAGCAATCGATTAGGCAGAGCTTCAGGGTCATGATCTTCACTTTGTGCCTTTTCAAAGATCGCTGCTTCTGCTGCGAGCCGTGCAGCCTGAGTCTTTCTTCTTTCTTCAGCTTTGAATTTGAGTCTTTCAGCTTCGTCTTGCACAAGCTCGAGCTTTCTTTTCACCTCTAGTTGCTTTTCAAACTCCTCCGTTCTTCGCCTTTCCTCTAAAGCAAGCTGTTTTGCTTTGATTTCGGCCGAGGTCATTTTTGCCCGAATTTCGGCGGCTGCTTGTGAGGATCTCGCCGATGTAGAAGTTTTACCTAACTTAACCGAGCTTAATCCACTAGAACTTTGCTCTGCTCTTTCGTCAAGGTGCGCGTTAGCCATTAATTTAGCTTCTTGAACTCTTTCGAGTTGTTCCTCGTACCAATCTAATGCGGTTTCGTGTTCGATCTCTGGGATTACAGAGACGAGTTCATCATTCAGGTCTTTCGCTTCGATGAGATATTCTTGCAGATTGTTTACACAACCACGAATAATACATGTAGCTTTCCGTCCGTATTGTTCAATGGTTGAATCTAATTTCTTCAGAGTGTTAGTTATTCTTCTTTTAACCGCAGCACGTTTGTGTTTTAAACTCATAATTTTCGTACTCACTGTTTGGGTTGCGTGAGCTGAATCCAAAGGGCGTCCGCCATCGCCGATCGCTTCGGTCGCATCCATACCAATTTCCACACCACTTCTTCGATTCTCTCGTTCTATCCGGCTTCCAAGGACCAGAAAAATGTTGCCGATACTTTAACTCAACAACATTTGTATTTGTTTAGCCATAATTTATTCCACAAGAGTCCAGAGTGCTGTTTACATAGCCAAAGATTCTCTACACCAAAAAACCATGTGCTCCAAAAAACCATGTGTTCAAAATCCGGGTTCTTAAGTTTTTCTACTTAGTATACTTCATGTAATGCGGCGGTAACATCCAAACTCTCTGACAAAGTAATTGGGTATTTACGAAATGCTTCGGTTAATGCATAGCACAGAACAAGAACAACCCCCAGTCACTTAAAACTGCCATCCAAAACATTGTTCCTCATGCCTTTGGGAAGCACCAAAATTGAAATGATACGTGGTGTCACTACAAGTAGAATTCGGGAAATTACAAACACAATGAGCTACCTTTTGGAAATGACTAACATGGCGATGAACCTGAGAGAGAATTTACAAGAATTTTTGACGAGTATTCAACGAATGTCGTCGTAAAGAAACTCGCTCCGGCTGCCAATTCACAAAGAAATGAAAGCTTAAATAATTCTGTTGGATCGAAAAACCCAAAAATTAGATTTTATGGAGGTAGCGAGAGTAGCAGTTCCCGAATTGCTTGTGTCATAAGCCAAAAAAAACGATTGGCAAAGTTATGTGTGCCAAACTTTGGAAAAACATAAACATTGTACCAGGAGTACACTGCAAAAAGTACTGTGAGGTAACTAACCAAAAAAACAAGTCCTTAATCAATTACAAAAAACGACGGTTTCAATTGAAAAACAAAAAATTGAGCTCCAAAGCAAAGAAGGAAGAAAAACAAGGTACCACCTATCAGACTGGAATTGGACTCAACTTCGACATAACGCATAGCAACGGTCTTTTGGCAGAATTATCAGCATTAATAAGAAGTCTAACAACGAGCCAGTTAACAGAGTACGAGAAATTGGTTCCTCCCTTTACGTCCCGTCCAACCCATCCACATGTATCTTATCAGAGCACCATCAATTATGAATTTATTGTTTTTTTACACTGACACAACTTCGCCCGGTAAAGGTGCACAGATTTGCCAGCTATCTGCAATTACCAAATCTGGAAATTGCTTTATGGAGTACATCCTGCCTACATGCAACATCAGTCACCATGCTTCTCTTATCGATGTATTGTCTATCAAAACAATAAACGGTAAAAGAACCTTGCTTAAAGACAACAATCTTGTTCTCTCTATTTCTCTTCCACAATGCCTTGAAAACTTCGCACAATTCATTTCCAGTGGTGAGAGTGATTCTCATACTGTTCTCATCGGACACAACTCCACAACATTTGACACACCAACTTTGCTTCGTAGCGGTGGACTGACCTTCAAGCAACGACTCTCATCAGGGGATCTGCTCTTCGCTGACAGCCTCCATCTTATTATCGGCTCACTAATAAAGGCTGGAACTGCGTCCCTACAAATTGACGGGAAAGCTTGCAAACCAAACCTCTCCGCAGTGTTTGAGACCCCTTTTCAACAAAAGTTTGATGCACATGACGCCTTGGAAGATGTCACAGCCCTTCATAAGTTTCTCTTTGATTCACCATTGAATTTAACGATCGCACACATTGTAAATAACAGCAATCTCAAGCCCTGCTCCCATGCTTTCGCTGACATGAAATTCTTGGTTGAGCCCTTCGAACGCATGCAAACATTTAAAAACAAACTCTACCATCCACAAAGTGACAATGGGGTAGTAAAACAAAGGGTCATACAGAAAATTGCCGAAAGCGGACTAGCTTACCATGATTTGGAAAATCTATTCAGGAAGGCTGGCAAAGAAGGACTTGTGGCAGTGCTGAGCAAGGTGCCAACAAAATCGAAATCGACCAGGTCACCACGAAGAACAAACAAAGCCGCGATTTTGTCCAAAATGATACACCACTTCGAAAGTAATAAGTGAATTCTTGAAGCTGACAGATCAGAGATGACTCCATGAACTCCAGAGTCCAGGACATCGAAGCCACGAATCACAAACAACATAAGAGAACATTGCAATGGTCTTTCAAAAATACGTCTGGATGGAAGGACGCGCGGGAACTCGATTGATCGCGCGTGAACAACTTCGCACATGCGTAAAGTGGGATCTAGTCGACCGTGGCTTTCATATTTTTGAATATTTCCGCTTCCGGTCGGTGAATTTTTGGTGACAACTAAGTTCAATTGGATGCGTATATATAGCAATTTTTGAAAAATTCTGTAGGTGAGAAAAAAAAAATTGAAAAAGCTATAATCGAAAAGTAGGTTTTTTTTTTTAATCTGCCCTACAGAATTTTTTTAAACTTACATATTTTGAAGATCATTCCTAATAACATGTAATAGTATAAATCACGAATGCCGTTCTCTGATTGGCTACGCTACTCACTCTCTATTCTGTGATAGATAATGAGTAGCGTAACAGTGTGCGCTTGTTAACAAAATGACGGCCATTTCTTGGCGTTTTCGAAGTGTTGAGAAGAGAATTTAGATTAAGTTTTGAACGACTAGTAGATTTATACTAAAACAATTAGATTATTCGCTCTCGATTTCTATCGCACGATAGTTGACTCGGGCTGCGCCCTCGTCAACTATCACGCGACAGAAATCTCGAGCTCATAATCTAATTGTTAAATATAAGAGTTTGAGAAGATTTCACCGATCTTTTTTCTTAATAGCACAATGGCTTTCGATTTTGGGGGTGCAAGTGAATGCGTTATATGGTTGCCATGGTAACAGGTTTTCTGAAAAAAAAAATATGATGTAGTTATTTTATGAAGTTTCATTTATTTCTGGGGTAAATTCCACCCTGATACGATAAAGCGAATTGTATTTGTACCTGAAGTTATGAAAACCGAGTCGGCAAACCTAAACTTTTTGTGTAACTTTTCACAACTTCCCTTGTCTAATACTAGCTTGTTTACTGTGTTGTTCATGGTTGATATCGGGTTTTTTTCTTTTTTAAACTTACTTTCTGGTTAGGGATTTGTTTTCAAGTGGATGTAGAAATAATTACAATGAGGTTTGCTTAATAAACCGGATAAACAGCAAAAAAAATGACAGCTAAACGAGCAGAAAAAAAAGGAAAGCCCAGCCGGACAAAAAAGAGGCTAAGAATGCAAGAAATAGATGTGCTTTGAAACGTCTTTTCAAAGTCAAAACAGTCATATAAAATGACTTTACCAAGTTTCCCGCTATTTGGTCTCAGCTAGTTGCAAGAAAGCCGATTAAGCTTCCCACACATAGTTCGAGTAACATCCGCGGAAAAACTGGGTACCTTTGGTGTAAGGACTACATAAGTATATGGGAGATTCACTCTCCTACCTTGATAGTCCCTTGGCAAAGGCTTATAAGCGGCAGATAAAAGCAAGTAGAAAGTAACATACAGCGTGTTCCTGTTTAAAAAAAAAAGTCGCTTGTAGAGAGGTGGAAGGAGTAAAAAGCGAAAGAGCGAAGGAGCGAAGGAGCGAAGGAGCGAAGGAGCGAAGGAGCGAAGGAGCGAAGGAGCGAAGGAGCGAAGGAGTGGAGTTTAGGCAAATCACTACGGCTGGTGCCTCTACGTCTGCTTCGACTGAGTAGATCTGGGGAGAGTACGTCTCCGTGGTACGCGAAATTTGAGCATTGCGAGATACAAAAATGTCAGAAACATGAACTAAGGGTTTTTTAGGAGAGACTGGGACGAGCATGGCTGTCGAATAGTCGTGTGTTGAAAGTCTCTGCGGTTCCTATCAAAACTTTCGAACGCTGCTCATTTCATGGAAAAGATGTCAACATCCTCAAAGCGTCTTAGATCAAATAGAAGCAGCACTAGTTCCACGGAATCGCGGTCAGCGACAGAAAAGCGTCCAAAAAGCAATATAAACGGTCTCGAAAGGTGTGAAGTTTATATAAGTTGAGAACGAAGGAGAAACATTTGGCGCCAGTATGCCAAACACAAGGGACAGCCTGGACATTAAACCGGCACTGGACAAGATTTTAAAGAAACTAGAGAAATTAAACGCCATTGAGCTTACTCTAAGGGACATGTCCTCCAGACTCACCAAAGCTGAAACGGCGGTAGAGATATTGGAAAGAGAGACACGTAAGATGAATTCAGAGATCAACACGATGGATACCGGGCTCGCAACTTTGAATAATGAAGTATCTACACTGCGAGGTGAAATTATGGCAAAAGAAGAGCGGATCAATAATCTACACATGAAGCATCTTTATCTTGAATCTAGTTATAGTCGACGTGAAAACCTAAAGTTCTTTGGCATCCTAGTGAAAGAAGCCAACATTGAAGAAGGCGGCGAGGCCTTCGACACAAGGGCAGTTTTAAACCAATTCCTGGAAACGGTACTGGGCTTCCAAGACCCACGAATTAACAGAGAGATCCAGCGGGTCCACCGGGTCGGCAAATCCAATAACGGCATACCCAGGTCAATTGTTGCACGCTTCTTGCGGTTCAAAGATCGAGAAAGGATTCTACGTCAGGGCTTCAAACTCAAAGGTACCGAGTACATGATGCTCCAAGACTTTCCACAAGAAATAATTGAGAAGAGACGCAAGATGATGCCGAAGCTCAAAGACGCCAGGGGAAAGGACAAAGGGTATCCTTTAATAAATCTGAACCCGACAAGCTAATAATTAATGGAAAGATTGTTTCATAAACTCCGAATTCTTTCTGTTTGAATTTCTTTGTATATTTTTTTATAATTAACCTCTAGATAGGCTGCGTTTTTTCAGTTTAATTGTATTATTCAATATCGTCCTAAAGCAAGGAGCGTAAGAGCCTTGCTTGCCTCAAGGCTTGCTATAATTTCGATTCGAGTTCCACTCTCGTGGGCAGCACTCGGGATACTTTTCTTGTTGCCCTTTGAAATTTTGTTTACTTCTATAATTCGTTATAAATGCACGTGTTCCTGTGCTTGTTTTTCCTTTTTGTTCTCGATGCGGGTTATTCGAATGTCACTAAATGTGATTTAAATCCTCAATTCTCAGTGTTTATTGATACTTCACTAGCGTTTTCCCAAAAATTTTCATTCTTTTGTTTAAACCTCTTCCAATGTACTATTGAACCTTTCCCTTGGTAATATGGGGCCAGCAATGTTAATTCCAAACTATTGTCTTTAAATCAGGGTCGGCCAGGGGTGTAGTGGTACACCAGTATACCCGAAAAAAATTCGCCAAATTACCCAAAAATACCTGAAATTCATCCAAATATACCCAAAATTAATGGAAGCATTGTATTGGCTTTCTATTGCAAGGTCTGTTTTTAAGTCTCCAAGTATTTGCTTTTGAGTGACAAAATATGACGTTTGCTGTAAATGAGTTGCTAACTTGCATTCTAAATTGTGACGCTGGGCCCGGCTATGATTAGAACTGTTTGCAAGTACACTAGATAGATTCTTGTCACGGGTATCATAGTGCCTTCGTACGTTTTTCTTCCGAGACGCCGTAGCTTTGTTTCTAAAAAGGTTTGCACTTGTCTAGAGAAATTCTTATGTTTCTGGAGCTCGATGTATAGGTTTATTCCTCCTTTGATCATTCTGGTACCACAGGATTCAAATATAGCTCTTTACGTGCAAGTCTGTGGACTGTGTTGCGTGTTGAATATGCCATTGCTCGGCTTAGTTCAGGCAAGACCATGGTTTGGATCCTCCATATGGATCTTATCAATTTCCGGTATTTCTAAAATCACTCTGTACGTCTGAAGTTGCAAGCGTAACTCGTACATAAGTGAGAATGTCAGACATTCTGCGGCTTGGCATAGACTTCTCGTGGTGTGTTTAGAACCCTTGTTGCGGATCGAAAATCCCGGCTTTTACTGGCTATAACAGCTAGCCAATGGCGTAATGTACTTTTTGATCCTTACTTTTTTGAAGCTCGACCTCGTTATTTTGTGTTTCTTTGAAAGCATTTTTCTAGATTTCTGATGCACTCGATGTCTGATCTATGTACAGTATGGAGCTAACTTGATATAAACGCACATGTTCGTTTTGCAAACCCGTTGTTAAAATGGAATTGATGCTATATGTTGAGCGCGTAACTTTTACTTTATGCTCCTTGAAGTTGGTTGAGTGCTGGTATGTCTCGCACGATCTAGAACGGGGCTCGGTCAAAACAATTATCGCAATGATGGTAAATAAAATAGACAGGCCAAACACGACTCCTACGGTTCGTGGCATTTGTACATTTGCCTTTTATTTTTGTCTTTCGACCTTTTTGTCGCTTAAGTCTTGTTTATGAAGGGCATTTCGTATTGTGTTATATATATGTATAGGAAATCGTATGAACGCGAGTGCATTTCGTGATATATGGGCACGAGTGATGTTTTTGATGTTCTCAAAATTGCACGAGCCGCAGGCGAGTGCAATTTGACAACTTGAAAAACATCACGAGTGACCATATATCACGAAATGCACGAGCGATCATACGATTTTTTATTTATAATATTCTCAACAAAATTATAAAAAAAAAATCAAGAAAACGCGACCGTCACGCTTCTATGGACACGCAACTCTGAAGTGGCTTCCAAACTGCTCACATGTTTTATTTCAACCAATCAATTACAACCTAGTGGTAGGTA
>JAHPZR010011820.1:0-12136 GCA_019787425.1 Platygyra sinensis
AATTACATACCCTTACACTAATTTCGATATAGATGCCCTACTTAATATTCCACCTTCTGTGTAGATCTTTAGGGGGACAGAGTTGAGGGGAGGGCTAAAGAGCAGTATTGTTACAACTTAAAATAACTTTTCGATTTGAAGTTTAGAAGTGAGCTTTCTAGTGAATTCTTTCATGTTTATTTCCTTTTTAAGTAATTTTTGTGTATATAGATAATACTTGGCGAATAACAGTGTGAAATTAAATTTTATTATTGACTTGTTAGCGACTTGGGGATAGTCCTTTTGCTCCAAACCAAACAGTATTTCAAGAGGAGAAGGCGAGAAAGTGGTGCCATCTTCTTTATTTACCCACTTAATGACTTCAGAAAAGAAGTGTTTTGACCAGTGACAGTCTACGAAAGTGTGACTTATTGAGTCGGGTTCTTGGCATAATAAACACAGCATGTCTGATTCCATACCGTAGAAGGAAAGCTCTTTTTTAGTCACCACTATTCTGTGGAGCAGTTTAAAGTAGAATTCTTTAAGCTTGTTATTTTTACAGACATTTTTAACACGATTAAAAAAGGTGTCTAAATTAAGGTCTACCGCTTGTAGGTCGCGTGCCCATTTTGGGCGTGCCTTTATCTCTACATCGTCATTGTTTATGAGAAGCCAATAGTAGTCTCTGTTTTTCATTTTGTGCAAATCTATGGTGGTATTTGGAGAGAGTTGGAATGCACTCTCTGCAAGAAAGGTGCGCTTGTCTACTTGTTTTTCTTTTGCTTTATCGAGAAGGTGCTTAGGAATTGCGGAAACAACTTGCATATAATTTAGAAAATTGCATTCAACATCATACCTTTGGATGAACTCCTCGAAAGTAAGAAGTTGGCCATTTTCGTGTAAAAGATCCTGAACAAGGAAGATTCCTTTCTGTAACCATTCTTTATAAAATATGGTCTTGTTTTCAATTAAGATTTCTTTGTTATTAAATAATACCAAATCTTGGCCAAAATCACAATTGTAGGCTACCTTAAGCTCCAGAAAATGTTGTAGCATTGACTTGTAGAAATGCGGCAAGTTGGTTTGCCTCAGAAATTTTTCATTGTAATTGCATTTTAACAAAAAGTTCAGGCCACCATATTTATTCAGAAAGTAATTTGGAATCGTCTTCCAGGCTTGCTCCCAAGGTTGCTCATTTTTTAATAGTCTAGAGATCCAGGCAAGTTTTAGTGACTTGGACATTAATTCAATATTTGGCGCGCGCAAACCTCCGTGACTATAATCAAGAGACATTATTTTTCGTTTAATTTTGTCTTGCTTTTTTTTCCAAATAAACTTAAAAAGAAGCGAGTTAGTGGCTTTGATATATTCAGAAGGAGTATCAAGGATCGATATTGAGAACACCAGCTGTGAAATTCCAAGACATTTTGTTATAAGAACTCTTCCCAACAAGGTAAGGTTGCGAGATTGCCAGATGTCAAGAATAGTGCTTAGCTTATCCACTTTTGCTTTGAAATTTTTCAATTCGTTTTGTTTTTGATGGTAAGATATATAAATTCCCAGCGCTCTAATTGGCTCCTTTGGCCAGTAGAATTGAAAAGGCTCATCAACCTTGTGCCTCCAGGGGCCTAGCCACAAGGCTTTAGTTTTGGATGGGTTTAATCTCAGACCGGAGACAACACCAAAGTTATTTAGCACTTGGATAGCGTTTTTAACCGATTCGCAACTGCTACATATAAGTGAGGTGTCGTCAGCGAACTGGCTTATTTTGAATTCCTTTTTAAAAATCTGAATACCTTGTATTTCTCTGTTTTGCCTTATCTTGCATGCCAAGATTTCCACAGACAGAATAAATAGATAAGGAGACAAGGGGCATCCTTGTCTCACGCCTCTCGACAATTTGAAAAGGTTGGTACAAAAGCCATTATTCATAACAGAGCTCTCCGGGTTGGCGTACAAAGTTGATATCCATCGTTGAATACTATCGCCAAAATTAAAGAGGGCAAGCGTCTTTTGAATAAATTTCCATTCAATTGTATCAAATGCCTTCTTAAAATCCAGTTGGAGGAGAATCCCAGGGATATTTTGGGCTACGGTTTGCTCTAAGATGTCGTTAATTAGCCTGATATTTTGGCCGATATATCTGTCCTTTATAAATCCAGTTTGATCCGGATTGATAAGAAGTTTTAGTACCCTTTCGAATCTTTTAGCTATTGCTTTGGACGCGATTTTGTAGTCCAGATTTAGTAAAGTAATCGGCCGCCAGTTTGTTAGATGTAGTAAATTTGAGTCCTCTTTCGGTATGAGAATGATAGTGCCTCTGCGCTGGGATATTGACATTTCTCCTTCTCTATAAGCCGCATTATAGCAATTCATTAGATCCTCACTCAGTAGGTCGAAGAAACAATTATAGAACTCCCAGGTAAAACCGTCTTCACCTGGTGATTTTCCATTGGAAAAGGTTTTTAAAACTTCTTTACATTCCTCCAGGGTAATTTCCCCTTCTAACTCCTCTTTCTCTGCATCTTGCAGCTTAGGTATTTCCAAGTTTTGAACGAAATTTTCAAACCGACCATCTTCAGTTTCACCATTTGAAGTGTAGAGATCTCTATAGAAGCTTTCGATTTCTTTCATTATTTCATCGTCTTTGTGCAGATGTTTTCCGTTTGAGAGTTCTAGTTCTGCTATTTTTTTTCTGCTGTAGTTTCTCTTTTCTAGATTAAAGAAATATTTCGTAGGTTTCTCACCCTTTTCCGTCCACCTGGTTTTGGAGCGTAGCATTAAGCCGTTCGCTTTTTTCTCATAAAACAAAAGAAGTTGTTGTTTTAGAATTTCTTTCTCGTTTAATGCTTTGTTGATAAAATCGGCGTTAGTGCTGTCAGAGATCCTTTTTTCTAGATCCTCAAGGCGTGTTTGTACATCCGATTCCCGTTTGCGTTGTCCTTTGGCTTTGTTTTTTGAGTAAACAATTGTAAGGCCCCTTATTTCCATTTTAATTAACTCCCACTTTAGTCTGTGATCATCCAAGTCTCGGTATTTTTCACCTATAACGGGATAATTTTCTTTAATGAGGTTTACATATTCTTCATCATCAACAAGGGAGTTATTAAACTTCCACAGGCCTGGACCCCGTCTCTCTTCCGAAAGTTCTAGAGAAAGTTTTATTGCATTGTGGTCGGGTGCGTTGGAGGCCTTTGTATGTATGTTAACGACGCATTTGGAGAGGGAGCGAGCAACAAGAAAAAAATCTATCCTTGAGCAAACTTTCAGTGCTTTTGATTCATATGAAAAGCTCAGCTTTTGCGGGTATTGATTTCGGAAGATGTCAATTAACTCTAATTCTTCCATCATTGAAATAAGTTTGTTTCTATAGGTAGATGCTTTCCATGGGACGCCACCTCTTTTGTCGAGTGACTGTAGTGTAACATTCCAATCTCCACCTATAATGAGATTGCTGGTGTCCGTGTTGGATATTAAATATTCGTTCAAATTATGCAAAAACGTTTGTTGTTGTTGTGAATCGTTCGGTGCATAGACATTGCATAACGAAATATTGGCTGTTTTGAAAATTAAGTTAATAGAAATGATCCTACCATCTCGATCTTTACTGAAATTTTCGATTGATGTTGATGAGCTAAGAGAAGGGTTAACAAGAATACAGACGCCTTTACTATGAGTTGATCCGTGGGAAAAGAAAATGTCACCACCCCACTCGCCTCTCCAGATCCTTTCATCATTTGGCTCGGAGTAGATCTCTTGCAGAAAATAAAAGTGGCAATTTTGGTCTTTGAGGTAACTAAAGACACTTCTTCTTTTTAACTGATTCCTAAGCCCTCTAACATTTAGAGTCAGTACCGAACAATTACCCTGCGTAGTTCCGAAAGCGTTTAGGTAGCGCGAGTAAAAACGGTAAGGGCAAACTGGAACTTTTAATGTTAAATTGTGTAAGAGAAAAAAAATAAATAAAACGACATAAAACATAGACACATAAATAACCTACATATATACACATACATTTTCCTTGTGAGGGTTGGAGTCCGGGAACAAGCCAGATAGAAGACTCGCGTCAACTGCATTCTTCTTGTGCCACACGGCGGAAGAAAGATAAACACATATCTTGGAATATACTTACTACTCAACAAACTGGTCAATATTCATTAGGGATAGAATTAATGTCATAAGCTTGGTTGTCAATAAAGAGGCTTCGGTTGATTACTTTTGCATTGCGACCCTTTTCTCTGGCAGTGAACATAGCCTTAATTAACGATCTTCTTTCCTCTTGAATCGCCCGAGCGTAGTCTTTGGTTATGTACGCATCTTTGTATCTATCGGATTTCCTGAGTCGATTTTTAACGCCCAGAACCTGCTCTGTGTGTTCCCTGCTCACAAATCTTGCAATAATTGGTCTCGGACGCGTTGAGGTAGAGTTGTCAACATTCTAAGCCGCTGGTTTACCGACGCGGTGAACTGCGTGAAAACGAATATCCTGTGTGCTGATCTTTAGCTCGTTTTCGATTAAGTCGTATACTATATCGCAGCTGTTTTCTCCCTGTCGTTCCGGGATGTTCATAAACCTTAAATTCTCTTTCCTTGTATAGTTTTCCAAAGCGATCAATTTTTTCTGGGTCTCTTTTAGCGACGGTCGCAGTTTGTCGTTTTCGTAACGAACGTTTCTCACTTCTGACTGTAGCTGTTGTATCAAATTGGTTTGCTTATCGAGCATTTCTTGATGAGATCTCTTTGAATCTTTGTACGCCTTTGATTCTTGCTGAACATCCTCGATAGCTGCCCAAGCATTCTCGAGCGATTTTTCAACATCTTTTATGGATTCTTTCACGCCATCAATTTGTTGTTTGAACTCATACCTTAGTTCGCCCATTTGTGAATGCACCTGGGTGAAGTTGTCTTCTATTCTCGCTTCCATGGCGTTGAGCTTGTCCATAATAATCTTCAGGGAAATATTTTCTTCTATTTCGCTGCCCTCACTCGTAGTCATATCCTCCATGCTCTTTCGTCGATTTCTCTTGAGGTTTGGTTTACCAGGGCAACTCGGAGAGCGAACCTGCCGTTTGGGCATCAAAAAGGACGTAATCGACTTCCAAAATTCCGCACTTATAATTGGTGGCCGTAGTGTTTTCTTGGCAAACACTCTAGCTTCATCAAATTGAGCCTAACTGACCTTCCCGGTGCAAAGTTTACGGAGCTCCAAAAGCGCGTCCGTCGGCCATCATGACCTTCACACCTCCAATCTTATCTTATCTTAAAGCTAGACTAAATTAATAAAGCATTTCACTTCCGATATTGACATTGCGGGATCCCACTTGATGCTATGTCTAGTGGTTTTGACGTAGTCAGCAATGGCTGAGGTATTCCCATTTTTTACGAGGGCCTTTAAACTCGGGCTTTATGCAGTTGAATAGAGCGCGGGCTGGTAGATCGGACTCGAGAGAGCGACGAAACTCGAGGGTAAAAAGGTAAATGAACGGGCTTTTCAATAGGCCACTTTCGATATATTAAAATTCAGCTTGATAGTGAGGGCACAAACAAAAGAAATGAATAAACATGGCTATTCCTTCACCATTGTTTGTGTCCTCTAAGCCTCGTTGCCAAGCTGAATTTTAATATATCGAAAGTGGTCTATTGGCCGGGTGGTCAGCGTGTCGGACTCGCAATCCGGCGGTCCCGGGTTCGAGTCCCGCTCTGACCACTACCTGGATTTGTTTCTCGGTAGCCCGGAGTTGAAATCTTCGGCCACGCTTGTAAATAACCAACTCATTGCCTCCGCCGGACAGTTGGAATTCTTAACAATGTTATGTTCCGTTTGAGTTATTTGTTTCAGTTGTTTGCTCGGCCCCACTAGCACTTGTGCTATAAACACTGCCGTGGGTAAACAAAGGTTTAATTATTTATTTTTCACCGCTTCTATTGTACTCTTAAAGATGCTTTAAAAACTAAAACTAGAAGCGTTTTGTCCTGAGCACCCTAAAGCGGCTTTACACGGCAAACTTAAAGGGCTCAGTCACGGCATCTTGAGTTATTTTGAACTCGAAAAAATAACCGTTAAATTGAAGGAAACCTAAAAATAACACTTTATAAAGATAGAAAAACATCAAAGAGACGATAATAAAGCATAAAGGAACAAGGATGGTTAAGGATGGAGAAGATTGACACGGATTGCAAACAACGAATTTGAAAAGTTTTGCTAAGCTTTTCAAACGTGACTGAGCCCCTTTAAGTTGACAAACTCGTGTTGTCAAACTCAAGTTGGTGTGTGCGAACAGCACAAAAACAGTCGGCAAACACGTTGGCAAACTGTTGGCGACACTAGAACTTGCCTCTATTCTCGTCAGCTTTTTTATCAACTTTTGGTAATTCGTATCTGACGTGAGAACAATTGGCAAACATGCACTGGTAATTGTCAACCAATGAAAACACGCGCTTTATTCAAGTGATTTATTTGCGTAACACTTCGTAAGTCAACACTCTTAAATTTATCGAAGAGGCCAAAAATATCAAAGAAGCCAAAGAAACTAAAACAAAATATAAGAAAATGGAGGAGCTAGCGGACAAACTGAGTAAGTTTCGTCCAAAGCTTTCTATTTCTCCACCGCTTTCTGTTTCTTCTCTTCTCTTCTCTTCTTCTGTTTCACTGTTCTACCTGAGTGCCACTACATTAAATATGTCGGACATGTTGCAAATTACCATGTGTTGTGATTTGAAGACCTCAGCCATTGCTGACTACGTCAAAACCACTAGACATAGCATCAAGTGGGATCCCGCAATGTCAATATCGAAGTGAAATGCTTTATTAATTTAGTCTAGCTTTAAGATAAGATAAGATTGGAGGTGTGAAGGTCATGATGGCCGACGGACGCGCTTTTGGAGCTCCGTAAACTTTGCACCGGGAAAGTCAGTTAGGCTCAATTTGATGAAGCTAGAGTGTTTGCCAAGAAAACATTACGGCCACCAATTATAAGTGCGGAATTTTGGAAGTCGATTACGTCCTTTTTGATGCCCAAACGGCAGGTTCGCTCTCCGAGTTGCCCTGATAAACCAAACCTCAAGAGAAATCGACGAAAGAGCATGGAGGATATGACTACGAGTGAGGGCAGCGAAATAGAAGAAAATATTTCCCTGAAGATTATCATGGACAAGCTCAACGCCATGGAAGCGAGAATAGAAGACAACTTCACCCAGGTGCATTCACAAATGGGCGAACTAAGGTATGAGTTCAAACAACAAATTGATGGCGTGAAAGAATCCATAAAAGATATTGAAAAATCGCTCGAGAATGCTTGGGCAGCTATCGAGGATGTTCAGCAAGAATCAAAGGCGTACAAAGATTCAAAGAGATCTCATCAAGAAATGCTCGATAAGCAAACCAATTTGATACAACAGCTACAGTCAGAAGTGAGAAACGTTCGTTACGAAAACGACAAACTGCGACCGTCGCTAAAAGAGACCCAGGAAAAATTGATCGCTTTGGAAAACTATACAAGGAAAGAGAATTTAAGGTTTATGAACATCCCGGAACGACAGGGAGAAAACTGCTGCGATATAGTATACGACTTAATCGAAAACGAGCTAAAGATCAGCACACAGGATATTCGTTTTCACGCAGTTCACCGCGTCGGTAAACCAGCGGCTCAGAATGTTGACAACTCTACCTCAACGCGTCCGAGACCAATTATTGCAAGATTTGTGAGCAGGGAACACACAGAGCAGGTTCTGGGCGTTAAAAATCGACTCAAGAAATCCGATAGATACAAAGATGCGTACATAACCAAAGACTACGCTCGGGCGATTCAAGAGGAAAGAAGATCGTTAATTAAGGCTATGTTCACTGCCAGAGAAAAGGGTCGCAATGCAAAAGTAATCAACCGAAGCCTCTTTATTGACAACCAAGCTTATGACATTAATTCTATCCCTAATGAATATCGACCAGTTTGTTGAGTAGTAAGTATATTCCAAGATATGTGTTTATCTTTCTTCCGCCGTGTGGCACAAGAAGAATGCAGTTGACGCGAGTCTTCTATCTGGCTTGTTCCCGGACTCCAACCCTCACAAGGAAAATGTATGTGTATATATGTAGGTTATTTATGTGTCTATGTTTTATGTCGTTTTATTTATTTTTTTTCTCTTACACAATTTAACATTAAAAGTTCCAGTTTACCCTTACCGTTTTTACTCGCGCTACCTAAACGCTTTCGGAACTACGCAGGGTAATTGTTCGGTACTGACTCTAAATGTTAGAGGGCTTAGGAATCAGTTAAAAAGAAGAAGTGTCTTTAGTTACCTCAAAGACCAAAATTGCCACTTTTATTTTCTGCAAGAGATCTACTCCGAGCCAAATGATGAAAGGATCTGGAGAGGCGAGTGGGGTGGTGACATTTTCTTTTCCCACGGATCAACTCATAG
The DNA here is from genome assembly GCA_019787425.1 of Platygyra sinensis. NCBI lineage: Eukaryota > Metazoa > Cnidaria > Anthozoa > Scleractinia > Merulinidae > Platygyra > Platygyra sinensis. The sequence goes on from JAHPZR010011820.1 coordinate 8,398, forward strand.
TAAAGGCGTCTGTATTCTTGTTAACCCTTCTCTTAGCTCATCAGCATCAATCGAAAATTTCAGTAAAGATCGAGATGGTAGGATCATTTCTATTAACTTAATTTTCAAAACAGCCAATATTTCGTTATGCAATGTCTATGCACCGAACGATTCACAACAACAACAAACGTTTTTGCATAATTTGAACGAATATTTAATATCCAACACGGACACCAGCAATCTCATTATAGGTGGAGATTGGAATGTTACACTACAGTCACTCGACAAAAGAGGTGGCGTCCCATGGAAAGCATCTACCTATAGAAACAAACTTATTTCAATGATGGAAGAATTAGAGTTAATTGACATCTTCCGAAATCAATACCCGCAAAAGCTGAGCTTTTCATATGAATCAAAAGCACTGAAAGTTTGCTCAAGGATAGATTTTTTTCTTGTTGCTCGCTCCCTCTCCAAATGCGTCGTTAACATACATACAAAGGCCTCCAACGCACCCGACCACAATGCAATAAAACTTTCTCTAGAACTTTCGGAAGAGAGACGGGGTCCAGGCCTGTGGAAGTTTAATAACTCCCTTGTTGATGATGAAGAATATGTAAACCTCATTAAAGAAAATTATCCCGTTATAGGTGAAAAATACCGAGACTTGGATGATCACAGACTAAAGTGGGAGTTAATTAAAATGGAAATAAGGGGCCTTACAATTGTTTACTCAAAAAACAAAGCCAAAGGACAACGCAAACGGGAATCGGATGTACAAACACGCCTTGAGGATCTAGAAAAAAGGATCTCTGACAGCACTAACGCCGATTTTATCAACAAAGCATTAAACGAGAAAGAAATTCTAAAACAACAACTTCTTTTGTTTTATGAGAAAAAAGCGAACGGCTTAATGCTACGCTCCAAAACCAGGTGGACGGAAAAGGGTGAGAAACCTACGAAATATTTCTTTAATCTAGAAAAGAGAAACTACAGCAGAAAAAAAATAGCAGAACTAGAACTCTCAAACGGAAAACATCTGCACAAAGACGATGAAATAATGAAAGAAATCGAAAGCTTCTATAGAGATCTCTACACTTCAAATGGTGAAACTGAAGATGGTCGGTTTGAAAATTTCGTTCAAAACTTGGAAATACCTAAGCTGCAAGATGCAGAGAAAGAGGAGTTAGAAGGGGAAATTACCCTGGAGGAATGTAAAGAAGTTTTAAAAACCTTTTCCAATGGAAAATCACCAGGTGAAGACGGTTTTACCTGGGAGTTCTATAATTGTTTCTTCGACCTACTGAGTGAGGATCTAATGAATTGCTATAATGCGGCTTATAGAGAAGGAGAAATGTCAATATCCCAGCGCAGAGGCACTATCATTCTCATACCGAAAGAGGACTCAAATTTACTACATCTAACAAACTGGCGGCCGATTACTTTACTAAATCTGGACTACAAAATCGCGTCCAAAGCAATAGCTAAAAGATTCGAAAGGGTACTAAAACTTCTTATCAATCCGGATCAAACTGGATTTATAAAGGACAGATATATCGGCCAAAATATCAGGCTAATTAACGACATCTTAGAGCAAACCGTAGCCCAAAATATCCCTGGGATTCTCCTCCAACTGGATTTTAAGAAGGCATTTGATACAATTGAATGGAAATTTATTCAAAAGACGCTTGCCCTCTTTAATTTTGGCGATAGTATTCAACGATGGATATCAACTTTGTACGCCAACCCGGAGAGCTCTGTTATGAATAATGGCTTTTGTACCAACCTTTTCAAATTGTCGAGAGGCGTGAGACAAGGATGCCCCTTGTCTCCTTATCTATTTATTCTGTCTGTGGAAATCTTGGCATGCAAGATAAGGCAAAACAGAGAAATACAAGGTATTCAGATTTTTAAAAAGGAATTCAAAATAAGCCAGTTCGCTGACGACACCTCACTTATATGTAGCAGTTGCGAATCGGTTAAAAACGCTATCCAAGTGCTAAATAACTTTGGTGTTGTCTCCGGTCTGAGATTAAACCCATCCAAAACTAAAGCCTTGTGGCTAGGCCCCTGGAGGCACAAGGTTGATGAGCCTTTTCAATTCTACTGGCCAAAGGAGCCAATTAGAGCGCTGGGAATTTATATATCTTACCATCAAAAACAAAACGAATTGAAAAATTTCAAAGCAAAAGTGGATAAGCTAAGCACTATTCTTGACATCTGGCAATCTCGCAACCTTACCTTGTTGGGAAGAGTTCTTATAACAAAATGTCTTGGAATTTCACAGCTGGTGTTCTCAATATCGATCCTTGATACTCCTTCTGAATATATCAAAGCCACTAACTCGCTTCTTTTTAAGTTTATTTGGAAAAAAAAGCAAGACAAAATTAAACGAAAAATAATGTCTCTTGATTATAGTCACGGAGGTTTGCGCGCGCCAAATATTGAATTAATGTCCAAGTCACTAAAACTTGCCTGGATCTCTAGACTATTAAAAAATGAGCAACCTTGGGAGCAAGCCTGGAAGACGATTCCAAATTACTTTCTGAATAAATATGGTGGCCTGAACTTTTTGTTAAAATGCAATTACAATGAAAAATTTCTGAGGCAAACCAACTTGCCGCATTTCTACAAGTCAATGCTACAACATTTTCTGGAGCTTAAGGTAGCCTACAATTGTGATTTTGGCCAAGATTTGGTATTATTTAATAACAAAGAAATCTTAATTGAAAACAAGACCATATTTTATAAAGAATGGTTACAGAAAGGAATCTTCCTTGTTCAGGATCTTTTACACGAAAATGGCCAACTTCTTACTTTCGAGGAGTTCATCCAAAGGTATGATGTTGAATGCAATTTTCTAAATTATATGCAAGTTGTTTCCGCAATTCCTAAGCACCTTCTCGATAAAGCAAAAGAAAAACAAGTAGACAAGCGCACCTTTCTTGCAGAGAGTGCATTCCAACTCTCTCCAAATACCACCATAGATTTGCACAAAATGAAAAACAGAGACTACTATTGGCTTCTCATAAACAATGACGATGTAGAGATAAAGGCACGCCCAAAATGGGCACGCGACCTACAAGCGGTAGACCTTAATTTAGACACCTTTTTTAATCGTGTTAAAAATGTCTGTAAAAATAACAAGCTTAAAGAATTCTACTTTAAACTGCTCCACAGAATAGTGGTGACTAAAAAAGAGCTTTCCTTCTACGGTATGGAATCAGACATGCTGTGTTTATTATGCCAAGAACCCGACTCAATAAGTCACACTTTCGTAGACTGTCACTGGTCAAAACACTTCTTTTCTGAAGTCATTAAGTGGGTAAATAAAGAAGATGGCACCACTTTCTCGCCTTCTCCTCTTGAAATACTGTTTGGTTTGGAGCAAAAGGACTATCCCCAAGTCGCTAACAAGTCAATAATAAAATTTAATTTCACACTGTTATTCGCCAAGTATTATCTATATACACAAAAATTACTTAAAAAGGAAATAAACATGAAAGAATTCACTAGAAAGCTCACTTCTAAACTTCAAATCGAAAAGTTATTTTAAGTTGTAACAATACTGCTCTTTAGCCCTCCCCTCAACTCTGTCCCCCTAAAGATCTACACAGAAGGTGGAATATTAAGTAGGGCATCTATATCGAAATTAGTGTAAGGGTATGTAATTGTAAATTTTATTGTAAGTATTGAAAGTATTGTAAGTAATATTAGTATTGTTAGCAATGTATTATTGTAAGTAGTGTTAGTATTGTTTGTA
>JAHPZR010011821.1:0-24811 GCA_019787425.1 Platygyra sinensis
CTCGCATGGTACAAAACATTCTATAGGTACTGGCATATTGCAGAGACCAAACTCCTTGTTTTCTATTGAATGTCTGTCTACTGACCCAAACGGTAGATTTGTTATCGCAAAGATCAAGTTAGGTGACGAAGGTGTTTTTCTTGCTTCCGTTTATGCTCCATGTGATTCCCAACAACAGTCTTTGTTTATACAAAATTTATGTACAGATATTGTCTCTAAGACAAACACGTCCAGAATTATAATCGCAGGTGATTGGAATACTACTCTTCACTCAATAGATAAACGTGGAGGGCGTCCATGGCAAGAAACAAGCTACAGGAATTCCCTTCTTAGTTTTATGGGTGAATTAGGTCTTGTTGATGTTTATCGAGTCTTACATCCCAAAAAGAAGGCATTTACGTATGAATCTAAAACTCTGAGGCTTAAATCCAGAATTGACTTTTTTCTCATTGCACAGTCCTTGAAGCTAAACACAAGAACAGCTGAAATCCGCTCTTCAATTGCTCCAGATCACAAAGCCATTTACTTGAGTGTAGGAATCAATGACGCATTTCATCGCGGCCCAGGGACGTGGAAATTCAATAACCAATTATTAGAAGATGAAAATTATGTCCAGCTAATTACAGAATGTTTACCGAGAATTTTAGCAAAGTATCAAGAAGTTGAGAGCCATCAACTTTTATGGGAACTTATTAAGATGGAGTTTCGCGCTGAAACCATAACTTACTCGAAAGCTAAACGCCGTGAACTTAAAAATAGGGAAACTTATCTTCAGGAAAAACTCGATGCCCTTGATAATGAAATATGCCATGGAAATGACCATCTCAACCAATTACTGCTAGATGAATACGAAAGCATCAAGACAGAACTCAAAGATATTTACGAAAAGAAAGGCAAAGAAGCCATGTTCCGCTCAAAAGCCCGCTGGATTGAAAAAGGTGAGAAACCCACCAATTATTTTTTTAATTTAGAAAAACGAAACTTTGAGGAAAAGGTTATTGCACAGTTAAAACTTGAGAATGGCGAAATTACTTCAGACAGGAAACAAATCAACCAAGAAATAGAATCATTTTACAGCGATTTACTAGAAACAAAATTATCCGACTCTCTCTCCACGAATTTCAGAGAGAACTTTTTCGCCTTTGTGTATTGAATTATACAACTTTGGTCCAAATATTAGAAAGTGGATATCCATTCTTTATAACAATGTTGAAAGTGGCGTGATGAATGCGGGTTTCATGAGCAATTACTTCAAAGTTTCTCGAGGCGTCCGTCAAGGGTGTCCTCTGAGTCCTCTATTGTTTGTGTTAGCGGTTGAAATGTTAGCTCTCAAAATACGCCAAAGCCAACTTTGCCGGGGCATCGAACTCCCAAATGGACAGAATGCCAAGATCTCACAGTTTGCTGATGATACAACTCTGATTCTCGAAGATACCACGTCGCTAAGAAATGCCATGAATATAGTCAATTCATTTGGAGTATTTTCCGGTTTGCAATTAAATAAAAAGAAAACAAAAGCCTTGTGGATTGGTGTCTCGAGAAAAAACAAGACAGAGCCTCTAAAATTCCAGTGTCCAAAAGATCCCATAAAATTTCTTGGGACTTACCTTTCCCATGATGCAGCTGCCAACAATAACAATAATTTTTATATCAAGATAAGGAAAATGGAAACAAAGCTCAATATATGGCGGTCGCGGGACCTGACGCTCTTTGGAAGAACTATGCTTGCAAAATCTCTAGGTTTGTCTCAGTTAATTTATACTGCCTCCATGCTTTCTGTTCCAGAAACAGTAATACAACAAACTCAAAGTAAATTATTTGCCTTTCTATGGAAGAATAAGAGAGATAAGATCAAGCGAAAGGTTCTGTTTCGTCCCTTATCTAAAGGTGGGCTAAGCTTCCCCTGCTTCAGGACTGTTATAAAAGCACTACGTCTCAGCTGGATTAGTAGACTCTTAAACAACACTCGTGATACCTGGACGGCAATCCCTAACTACTACTTCGATAAACATGGCGGACTCCTTTTCCTTCTAAACTGTAACTACACTGTCGGAAAACTAGACCAAAAAATCCCCCTCTTCTATCGAGAACTCCTTGATTACTTTCAACAACTGCGCAACAATTACGAAAATCCACTGAAACGCGAATTCATCTTGTGGAACAACAGAAACATTAATATTGAAAACAAATCGGTCTTTTGGAAGGCCTGGCGGGATAAAAATGTTCTTTTTGTGCAAGACTTGTTGAACAATAAAGGTAACTATCTTTCTCCACAAGAATTCAGGGATAAATATAATATCAAAGTTAACTTTCTACAATATATTGAAAAGACTTATTGAGAAAAGTAAAGCTCGATTTGTTTCGAATTTATAAAAAAGGTTTGTAGCTTTGTTTAGAAAAAAAACAACAACAACAAAATTACCATTAAAGATCTTCATCCCGTACTTTGTTGCCCTTTTGGTATTTTCTGGGATGGAATTATCAATTAAATTATCTAAAAACTCCTTTGAGATTTCCACAAAAAGAGAAGCGGCCGCCACTGTTTTGGTAGGTCATCAAAACCGGCGAACTTCGTTACTCGATGACTATTACTAATAGTCCTATAGTAGCGTAGCTAATCAAAATGTAGGATTTGCAATAGTCCACTAGTTGGGTGATACTAAAATAGTTTATTCTTTGGAAAACTCTTTCACGGAAATAAAGCTTTCTTTTTTTTTTCAACTATCAATCTGAATGACTTGCATGGCAGTGACCCCAATAGGCAGGTTTAGCTCAAATCACAGCAATAATAAGGATCCATTGCCAAATAAGGTATACAAGCGACCATCATGTGGTGATTTCTATGTCTACAATTTAAATATTATGGAGAATAACTATTGCCTGATAAACAATTTCTAGTGAATTCATTTTAATTTATTAAATGAAAGGTGCAATTATCATGAGGCCAATCAAACTGTTCTCATAAAATCCCCCGTCTCTTTTCATTTAGCACATCACGCTTTTCATTTCTCGTTTAGCACATCATGCGTTTTGCTTTAGTGCGTTTTAATCTAAACATCCTTGCAGATCCACTTTCGGAAGATGCCTCTCTAGAAAATTTATAGAATATAAATTACAGTTAATGATACAACCTTTAGCTTATTAGAGTCAAGCTAACAGTAAACAATAATGTATTTGTAAATGTTAGCAATACAAGGGTACAAAGGTCATTTAGCCCACATGGCTTCACGTGCAGTCAATTAGATTTGTCCAATAACAACACTGTATTTTCTCCCTGTCAATCAAGTATGTTTGTCCGTTTGCTTCGGTTCTTGATTCATTCAGTTCTCTAGATTTGACAAGAATCACAGTTTTCAAGCCAGTTAGCACTGTTTCTACAAGAATTACAGTATTTCTTTCGTTAATATCTCAACATCCTGTCTGAGTTCAGTACAGTTTTGCCTGTCGTCATGCCATCGTCGAGGAAAAGAGGCAATCAGCAACGTAATAGTGAGCAACCAGTATCACGAGGTCGACCACCGAAGCGCCGCGCCAAAACCAGTCAAAAGCCAAATCAGCGGCAGAATCATCTCGTTCTTCCAAACCAAGTGCCTAGTGTAGACAACAACCCTCAGAGCCGTGGTAATTTGCAGCTCTTCTCTGGGGATCAACTGGAAACGCTGAGAATTATGATAGCAGACAAGGTTGCCGAGTCAAGCCGCGATATCGCCACTGAAGCTGCTCGTGCCGCCGTGACCGCTCTGCAGAACCAAAACCCCGTAGCTGTCGGTACAACTCCACAAAGAGATACAAATCCAACAGGAGCTACCGATCCACCAAGGCATACAACTTCATCAGGCGGTCCAAATCCACTTTGTGACAACACCGAGTCACCACAACTGCCATCATTTTCCGTCCCAAACCAGGACATCCCTGCGTCGTACGTGAAAGATATCCAAAGTGGTGAGTTTTTTGATCTGTCAAAATTGTTACCACGAAACCTTAGCATGTTTGACGAGGATGATAATTTAACATTGACTCTCGACAACTCAGCTATTAAGGTTACCAAGAAGAGAAAAAGCAGCCCGTCTCAAATAACAGAAATTGAACAATGGACGACGGCGTTTACTACGTACATGAGTGTATTCACTCACAAATACCCCTTCAGGGCCCAAGAGTTTTTGCAGTACTTGAGTTTAATCAGATACGCAGCTAGAGTCCATAAGGGACTTGGGTGGGCTATTTACGACCACAAATTTCGGCAAAAGGCCAGTCTCGACAAGTCTCTTGTATGGTCGCAGATAGATCAGCATTTGTGGCTGACTATTTTTACAGTGTCACCTTTGGCACTAAAAGAGGAGTATCCTCTTTTCAATAGTGGACCCCAAAGCAATGCCTCAAAGGGGGGCGTCCGAGGCATTTGCCACCAATACAACAGAGTCGGTGTCTGTAGTAGGGACCAGTGCGAGTACCAACACATCTGTAATAGATGTAATGGCAAACACCCAGGGCGGGACTGCAGTAGGGAACGCAGCAAAGGAGGCTATGTCAGGGATCATGACCAGAAAACCTATGCTAGGGCTGGTGAGGAGGTCCACCGCCCCTCCAAATCTAGTAGTTCCTCAGGCCACCACAAATCATGAGTTTGCTGGGTCACTCCCCACTCCTATAAATGTAAATAGACTTGAGATTGCTTTAGCTGATCACCCCAACAGGGTTTTTGTTTCTAATTTATTGCAAACCTTTAGACTTGGAGCTAATATAGGTTTCTTTGGGCGACGTTCCCCAAGATTTTCAAGAAACCTGCCTACTGCTTTGGCCCAACCTGACATTGTGCAGGCCAATTTAGGTAGGGAAATATCTCTGGGTCGGGTAGCGGGCCCCTTTTCAACACCACCATTTCCCAATTTTCAAGTTTCACCCATAGGATTAGTACCTAAAAAGTACTCGGATAAGTTCCGCACTATTTTCCACCTCTCATTCCCAAAGTCAGGTGTCACTAGCATAAACTATTCAATTTCAAAGGAAGATTTCAGCCTGAATTATATCACCATTGACACAGCTATCGAAGGAATCTTAGCAAATGGTTGTGGTTGCTTCCTTGCTAAGACTGACGTGGATTCTGCCTTTCGTCTGATACCCCTAAGGCCATGTGACTATGAGCTCTTTGGCATGCAATGGGAGGGGAAATTCTATTATGATAAGGTTCTCCCCTTTGGTTTAAGGAGTGCACCCTTTCTGTTTAATCAGCTCTCAGAAGCAGTTGAGTGGCTTCTTCTCAATCACTGTGGCATCTCTTTTGTTTGCCACATTTTAGACGATTTTCTTGTTATCGAACCCCCATCGCCTATTGCACCCCACAGTTTAGCTTGTCAACAGAGCCTATCCAGCATGTTGCTTACTTTTAAGAATCTGGGAATTCCTATCGCACCCCATAAGACACAAGGTCCCTCTACAACCCTTGAATTCATGGGGATTGTTCTTGATTCTGACCGCATGGAGGCACGCCTTCCTCCTGATAAGGTCCAACGCCTCACTTCCTGTTTCACTGAATTCAAAGGCAGAAGGTCCTGCACACTCAGGGAACTACAGTCTCTTATTGGCTCTTTGAATTTTGCTTGTAAGGTTATTCCCCCGGGCAGGCCATTCCTGCAACGTATGATTCAGCTCACTAGGAACGTCTCCTTACCTCACCATCGTATTAAGTTGAGCCAGGGTTTCTTTAAAGATCTTAGGATGTGGGAGGACTTTATATGCAATTGGAATGGGGCCGGATTTTTTATGCCTTCTCATTGGGTCACTTCAGATGTCTTGTCTTTGTACACAGATGCCTCTGGTTCTCTGGGATTTGGGGGCATTTTTCAAACCCACTGGTTTCAGGGCTCATGGGAACCCCATCAAAAGCTAGGTCAGCCAGGGATCTCCATTGCATGGCAAGAATTGTTTGCCTTTGTTGTTGCTTGTCATCTATGGGCCAAGTTTTTCTCAAACAGGCGCATTCAGTTTTTCTGTGACAATGAGTCAGTTGTCAGTATTGTTAACACAAAGAGGTCCCGTATCCCAAGGGTCATGGATCTTGTCCGTCATTTGACCCTTCTGACTCTACGGTTCAATTTTTGTATTAGAGCTGTGCACATAGAGGGTAAGAGGAATGAGGTAGCTGACTCCCTCTCTCGTTTTCAGATGGGTCGGTTCAGGGAGCTAGCACCCCATGCCAACCGAGATCCATGTCTGGTCCCACCCGAACTCCTGAAGATCTAATGGCTGACATCCGGCGCTATCTTAATTTGTCAGTTGCTGATTCTACAAAGCGGACCTACAGTACAGGGGAAAAAAGTTTTATCCAGTTCCTCTCCCTCTATCGACCTTTGCATGCTCAGTCTCTACCAACAGACGAGGACACTTTGATACAGTATGTTGCTTACCTTGCTAAATCGGTCAAGCATTCCACTATCAAGGGATACTTGGCAGCAATTCGCCATTTACACATCCGCCACGGCTACCAGCTCAACCTTAGGAAGTTCCTTCGCCTGCACCTTGTCTGCCGTGGCATTAAGAGATCTCAAGGTAGCTCAATCAGAACTCGTTTGCCAATTACAGTATCCCACCTTAAATTTTTCTACTCCCTTCTAGCAATCAGGTACACTTCAAATTATGACTCTCTAATGATCTGGGCTGCCATGACCTTAGCTTTCTTCGGTTTTATGCGGTTAGGTGAACTGACATGTAACTCCCAATTTAGCTCTGATGCTCATCTTACACCTCTTGATATTATCTTTCATCCATCCCAGTCCAATCCCTCTCATCTTTTAGTCAGAGTCAAGGTTTCTAAAACTGATCCCTTCAGGATGGGGCATACCCTTTTAATAGGACAAACTAATCAGGGTATCTGCCCTGTAAATGCAATGAGGCATTATCTTACCAGGAGGGGAATTACACCTGGACCTCTTTTTGTTTTTGCTTCTGGGCGTCCATTGACTAAGGATGCATTAACTGCTGAGACTAGGCAACTTCTCTCTCATTTGGGTTGTCAAGCATCCGATTATGCCGGTCATAGCTATAGAATTGGTGCAGCAACAGCTGCAGCTTCGGCGGGCCTTCCCCCATGGTTGGTTAAAACATTAGGCAGGTGGTCATCTGATTGTTATGAGAGATACATTCGATGCCCACAGGCAGTTTTATCTGGGGTTGCTTTGAAGCTACTTCAAAACTCAAGTTAGTTATTGTTACATTGTTTGTGCAGCAACAGCTGCAGCCTCAGCAGCCCCACCCCCCCCCCCCTCCCCCATGGTTGGTTAAAACATCAGGAGTGTGTGGTCATCTGATTCTTGTGAGAGAGATATATTCAATGCTCACAGTTAATATTATCTGGGGTTGCTTCGAACCCACTTCAAAACTCAAGTTAATTATTGTTTACATTGTTGCATGGAGTGGTTTTTGATAAACCCATTTTATTTACTGGTGTGTAATTCTGCAAGGTTATTTCATACTGAACTTTTTTACTATTTAGTGCTTTGCACAGTATCTGATATTTTCATGAGCTTCTGTTCATTGGGTCTTAGAAAAAACCACTCTACGCATCTTTATTAAAGCATATCATAAATGGCTTTAGCATATCATTTAATATTTGTTCTCTTCGTCTATGGGGAATACACTTTGTGTATTTTGGCGAATTAAGTGCTCCCATGCTGGCCACACTTTCACCCATAGACTCATGGCAGCTATTCATTCTGGAGATCGGTACCCCTATAGCTGTGTTGCCTTGGGAATGAGTGTTATCCCGGGGGATTATCACCTCCTGTAGGGGATTACTACCCCTTCCACGGCCAAGGGATTATCACCCTTGAGAGAGAATTATCATCTCTCTTTGTTGCATAATACTAGCTTTAGACGAACATGTTATGGCAGCAATTTTGCGACTGGAGTGCTTAATCCCCTACCCCTTTACCCCACAAAGTGTGTTCATATTCTTTCATCTTATTATGCCCCAAAAAATACCACTTTACGGACTTTGGGGCGTATATAACGTCTGCTTAATAATCTGTTTTTCCTTTTATCGATTTCGGGAATATAATTAAAATAGTAATGTTTGGCAGTTTAGTTTTGAACGTGCTTTTTTGATTTTACGATAAGTAAAAAAAAAATTTTTTTGAACAAATTACTTCAGATCCCTTTACAAATATTTCCCTTTTAAAATTATTGCAATATCTTATCTGAATTTCTCCATGCCGAGTCACTCATATAAAGAAAAACATTTTGCCTTGTTGTAGGATAATATAGCTTGAATTGACTTTCTTAGCTTTTAGCATGCATTTAAAGAAAAGTTTTTTTTTTTATTTAATTGTGTTTTTTTTATTTTTTTTTTATTTTTTTTATTTTTTTATAATTTTATTTTGCAACAAATTAAAAAAAAAATAGTAGTACAAAAAGAGGATAGGTGTTACAGCTGATTCTTAATAATAGATAATATATGTTACAAACAATATATACAGGTTTATACAAGTGTGTATAGCTGGGGGAGGGCAACATAAACACGTCAAGTTATATTTCTATTTCAAGCTGGATTATAAACTTGGATATCAATTCAGAAGAGTCCTGTTTCTTTCGCATTATTTTGCAAGCGTAATGGTACTGCTTTGCATATAACAGAAGAAGACACAAATCCTTTGTCTGTTTATCGGAAAGATTGGCGGTTGATGTTGGTAAGTTTAGAAAGTATTGTAGCGAGGTGAGGCTGACATTAATTTTGTGTAAGCTATTGAACCATTGAAGAGACTCGTCACTCAATTTCAAGAACGATTGACATTCAAAGAATGTATGTTCAATAGAGTCATTTTCGCCGCACATAACACATTTGTCACAGTCAGTTATCCCAAATCGTTTAAGTTCTTTATTGGTGACTAGTATTCTGTGCAACAACTTGAAGTAAAATTGTCTTAACTTATTATCCCGAGTAATTTTATAATTGTTTTGGATGCAGTTCACCCAGTTATCAGCAACTTCAGAGCAATTTTTTTTTCGCCATGACTTAATCGCAGTAGGTTCTGTATTGATTTTCTCTACAAAAAGTTTATAAAACTGCTTGCAGGGTGTTTTCTTTAAATTGAGAGTGACATCTTTTGATAGTTGGAAATCGAAGTTTTCGCAAATTGAGTTCAGATCCTCAAGGTCCATATGGACTGAAGCGTGACTTTTGAGATAAGCGGGAATAGCTGAGGTGATTTGGTAGTATTGTAGAAAGTTAACTTTGATATTATATTTATCCCTGAATTCTTGTGGAGAAAGATAGTTACCTTGATTGTTCAACAAGTCTTGCACAAAAAGAACATTTTTATCCCGCCAGGCCTTCCAAAAGACCGATTTGTTTTCAATATTAATGTCTCTGTTGTTCCACAAGATGAATTCGCGTTTCAGTGGATCTTCGTAATTGATGCGCAGTTGTTGAAAGTAATCAAGGAGTTCTCGATAGAAGAGGGGGATTTTTTGGTCTAGTTTTCCGACAGTGTAGTTACAGTTTAGAAGGAAAAGGAGTCCGCCATGTTTATCGAAGTAGTAGTTAGGGATTGCCGTCCAGGTATCACGAGTGTTGTTTAAGAGTCTACTAATCCAGCTGAGACGTAGTGCTTTTATAACAGTCCTGAAGCAGGGGAAGCTTAGCCCACCTTTAGATAAGGGACGAAACAGAACCTTTCGCTTGATCTTATCTCTCTTATTCTTCCATAGAAAGGCAAATAATTTACTTTGAGTTTGTTGTATTACTGTTTCTGGAACAGAAAGCATGGAGGCAGTATAAATTAACTGAGACAAACCTAGAGATTTTGCAAGCATAGTTCTTCCAAAGAGCGTCAGGTCCCGCGACCGCCATATATTGAGCTTTGTTTCCATTTTCCTTATCTTGATATAAAAATTATTGTTATTGTTGGCAGCTGCATCATGGGAAAGGTAAGTCCCAAGAAATTTTATGGGATCTTTTGGACACTGGAATTTTAGAGGCTCTGTCTTGTTTTTTCTCGAGACACCAATCCACAAGGCTTTTGTTTTCTTTTTATTTAATTGCAAACCGGACAATACTCCAAATGAATTGACTATATTCATGGCATTTCTTAGCGACGTGGTATCTTCGAGAATCAGAGTTGTATCATCAGCAAACTGTGAGATCTTGGCATTCTGTCCATTTGGGAGTTCGATGCCCCGGCAAAGTTGGTTTTGGCGTATTTTGAGAGCTAACATTTCAACCGCTAACACAAACAATAGAGGACTCAGAGGACACCCTTGACGGACGCCTCGAGAAACTTTGAAGTAATTGCTCATGAAACCCGCATTCATCACGCCACTTTCAACATTGTTATAAAGAATGGATATCCACTTTCTAATATTTGGACCAAAGTTGTATAATTCAATACACAAAGGCGAAAAGTTCTCTCTGAAATTCGTGGAGAGAGAGTCGGATAATTTTGTTTCTAGTAAATCGCTGTAAAATGATTCTATTTCTTGGTTGATTTGTTTCCTGTCTGAAGTAATTTCGCCATTCTCAAGTTTTAACTGTGCAATAACCTTTTCCTCAAAGTTTCGTTTTTCTAAATTAAAAAAATAATTGGTGGGTTTCTCACCTTTTTCAATCCAGCGGGCTTTTGAGCGGAACATGGCTTCTTTGCCTTTCTTTTCGTAAATATCTTTGAGTTCTGTCTTGATGCTTTCGTATTCATCTAACAGTAATTGGTTGAGATGGTCATTTCCATGGCATATTTCATTATCAAGGGCATCGAGTTTTTCCTGAAGATAAGTTTCCCTATTTTTAAGTTCACGGCGTTTAGCTTTCGAGTAAGTTATGGTTTCAGCGCGAAACTCCATCTTAATAAGTTCCCATAAAAGTTGATGGCTCTCAACTTCTTGATACTTTGCTAAAATTCTCGGTAAACATTCTGTAATTAGCTGGACATAATTTTCATCTTCTAATAATTGGTTATTGAATTTCCACGTCCCTGGGCCGCGATGAAATGCGTCATTGATTCCTACACTCAAGTAAATGGCTTTGTGATCTGGAGCAATTGAAGAGCGGATTTCAGCTGTTCTTGTGTTTAGCTTCAAGGACTGTGCAATGAGAAAAAAGTCAATTCTGGATTTAAGCCTCAGAGTTTTAGATTCATACGTAAATGCCTTCTTTTTGGGATGTAAGACTCGATAAACATCAACAAGACCTAATTCACCCATAAAACTAAGAAGGGAATTCCTGTAGCTTGTTTCTTGCCATGGACGCCCTCCACGTTTATCTATTGAGTGAAGAGTAGTATTCCAATCACCTGCGATTATAATTCTGGACGTGTTTGTCTTAGAGACAATATCTGTACATAAATTTTGTATAAACAAAGACTGTTGTTGGGAATCACATGGAGCATAAACGGAAGCAAGAAAAACACCTTCGTCACCTAACTTGATCTTTGCGATAACAAATCTACCGTTTGGGTCAGTAGACAGACATTCAATAGAAAACAAGGAGTTTGGTCTCTGCAATATGCCAGTACCTTTAGAATGTTTTGTACCATGCGAGAAAAGTATTTTCCCACCCCATTCTGAAGCCCAAGGGACTTCATCTTCCTTTAACGAAAATGTTTCCTGAAGACAATAGAAATCTGCTTTTTGATTCTTAAGATACAAGAACAATGCCCTTCGCTTGACGTGGTTACGCAACCCCCTTACATTCAATGATAAGATTTTGATGAGTTTCATAGTATTCTACGAATAAAGACTAACACCTATTCAATAGCGCGCAATAGTTATGCTAAAAGACAGCAGCAAAAGCTTGAGAGAGAAAAAAAAAGTAGAAAAAGGAAATACGAAGACAGACAAAAAACTACTAAAAGTTAGAAATATAAATGAGGCACTCTAATTTAGGAGACTAACTTAATTAGTAATCGCAAAGAAAACCAATATAAACGAAAGAAATATAAAATGAAGTTGTACAGTTCCTAAAGGAAATACAATTCAGACACTGCACTCAAGTAAACAAAAACAAAGGTGAATACGCTGGGAGAATTGGAAGTATTTCCAGTTTCCAAACGAAAACGGAATTCTACTTCCAAACTTTGGTTCTGCAAAGGAAGGGAAGCAAAGAGAAAAAGTACGGGCCTCCCTCCCTCCTCCCCGTTCGATCTCATTTCCCTCAGAAGATACAAAATTTGCATTTCGTTTACGGTATTTGAAATCTCCTCTAAACAGTTATTTACAATTTTTTAAGATCGTCATCACTAAAGATCCTAGTGGGGGCTCCTTCAGGCGACGTTTTTACAAATATCTTACCGTCCAAGGACCAGCAACTAAGAAGTAAACCGTTTCTCCGCATCTTGTTTGCTTGACCCATGACATAGCGTCTGTGTCCTGTGAGGTTTTCATTAATAAAGATGCGATCTTTAAATTCTGGAATGGTTACAGTGCATCTTGGAAATATACTCGACGTTTTCACTGTCTTGAGCTTTGTTCTTGCTTTATATAGTTTGGTTTTATCTTTGTGGTTTGCAAATTTAACAATAATTGCGGTATTGCTGTTTTTTCTTTTAAGATGGTGCGAAATTTCTATATCGTTCGATGAAATGTCAACATCTAACGCATTGGCGATTGCGAGGACCGCCTCTTCTGTAGAGCTGTATGCTTCTTTTGGGACACCATGGATTTCCAGACTGTTTTTCCTAGTATATTGTTCTAGGTTATCAAGGTTATCCCATAAGTTGTAAATTTCGCCGTCTTGTTTGTCGATCTTAACTTTTGCTGCCTTGAGTTCCAGTTCCAAAGCCTTGTTTCGTTCACACGTTTTCGACAATGATTCTTGTAGATTTTGCACCTCGCGGTCTTTCGATTTCAAGGACGCTTTGAGTTCTTTCAGTTCGTCTCTGAGTTGACCATTTTCATGTAGGATTCTTGCAATTGTATCTTGGATGTTATCAAGAATTCCCTTTATATCTTCCAGACTCGTATTGCTCGATTCTCTGACCATAGTCTCAGCTTCCGATGGCAAGGCCGCCATAGCTTGATTGTCTATCGATTTAACCAATTTCGCAGGTTTTTCCACCGTCTCTGGTGAGCCGCTTTTACGCTCTTCCCATTTTCTAGTACCCGTTGTTTTAACTTTTCCTATTTGGTCCGTCATTACAAGTTATGGTTCGGGGAAGGAGTAGGAATAGGAGGCAGCATAAGAGCTGTTACACATAGCTGCCGTCCGCCATGATGCTCTCTCCCAGTCCGTTCAGTCGTATTGCGTGACATATCCCGTCGTACCTTAGTTAATATACGGGACTTTGGTTAGCTCTCCTCGTGTTTTTTTAGAAACCGAGATAGCATCGCTAGTGTTTTGTAGCTTCGCACGAAGCCCTTTCGTTTTCCCTACGGTTCATCACAGTCTTTGACAGCCGTTTTAGGAACCATTCTTACAGCCGTTTTGGAACCGTTCTAACAGCCGTTTCTGGATTCGTTACCTTGCAATTCAGACTGTAATTCCTCGCAAACCGTGGATGCTCGATTAAACAAATACTGTTTGGTTTGTCGGACTGATGAGTCGTAGTTCTGCATTCTCGCGTCCCCTTTCACACAGAAAGGCGGCCGCTACAGTCAAAGACTAGTGGACAGCCGAAAGAAGTTTTCGCCATGGAATCGAAGGAACAAGCAGATGAGCACGAAGACACTGGAATATGGTCATTGACATTCACTTCAAAAGAAGATGAACACGTTGCCGAACAGGTCAGTGCTAAAGAGATCTCAAGTTCGACACAGAATGAGCCAACCGCTTCGATTGGATCAGAGGTTAGTCCATGTCCTATGATTTTGTCTGAGCAGACTTTGCTTGATTCAAAAGAAGCTAGTATTTTGCCAAGCGATAAAGCCATAATTGAACACAATGCTGGTAAAACTAGACCCAGGACCCTCACGTCCAAAGGCAGGGAATATCAATGTGAGCTAAAGAGAAAGGCCGCGTTAGCCAACGATCGCGACCTGCTTGCAAAGCTAAGAAGTCTTGAAGATTTTATTCGTGTTTGTAAAAATCCTGATGAAATCAGAAAGGAAATCGCATTTATGGCTAAGGAGGTAGATGAAGTCCAACAATCTTTTGATGAGTGGATAGAGTTGTCGCTTGATACTAGTGAATCCCAGCGTGCCACAAACAAACAGTCACATATATATGACACTTGGAAAATAATTCACACTACTGCTGTACAAGAAATTAAACGCCTTGAAGATGATGCCCAGTCCGTTCACTCACGGAGGTCACAGCGATCAAGATTCTCTAGATCTACAAAATCGGGGTCTAGCAGAAGCTCATATAGAGAGACACTTGTTGCCTGTCGTGCTAAAAAGGCTGCTCTTCAAGAGAAACTTAAGTTCTCATCAGTCATTGCAGAACAAGAGAGCAAGCTTGAGCAGTTGAAGATCCAGAAGGAACTTGAAGAAATCACAGCCCAAGAAGCCGTCTACAAAGGAGCAGTGGATGAAGAGAATGATCTGGATGGTGAACAACTGCCTCTACTACCCACCACTGTGCACGATCCGATTGATGCCTTTCTTAGTAACAATCACGAAACTGAATTGACCTTCACATCTGAAGCTGCCATTGTACCACCTACCACACAAGAGACATGTGAAGAAGGCAATGTATTGATCACATCGTTGTCACCTGCTCCTTCTGTTGAGCCAATTTCACAGTCAGGATCCCCGTTCTCGCTTACCACACTACCAGTACCATCAGTTCAAGAAACCCAGAGACCGTTGAACCCATTCTCACCAGTGTACACTACAGCCAAGTTTAGTTCTGGAAGTCCCAGTCTCCCAGTCATACCAGCAATCTCTATAACAAAGTCAGAGTACCAACCCACTACGCCGACAGGCTTCTGTGGAAATCCTCCAGCATTCTTTCCATCAGCTGTAGCCACCTGTTCTCCAGTACCACAGAACTACACAGCCCAGATAACAGATGCACTTGCAAAGATCACCCAATTACAGCGACTGCCACAAGCGTCACCCAGCGTTTTTAAAGGCAGTGACTCAGACAAAACCAAGTTCTTCTTGTGGGAAAATGCCTTCGACAGTCTTATAGATTCTGCACCGGTGACAGCCAGGCAGAAATTACATCTCTTGTACCAGTACCTAGACGGTAAAGCTAAAACCATTGTGGAACAATTGCAATATTTAGTGGAGGATCCGGAAGAGTCTTATCGGGAAGCCCGCAAAATCCTCAAGGAACGCTTTGGCAACCGAGCCATAATCAGTACTGATTTTGAGAGGAAGTTGGCAACTTGGCCAAAAATTGGACCGAACGACGCGGTCAATTTGGAGGAGTTCAGCGACTTCCTGCAACAAGTGAAATTTGCAAGCAAACACATTGAAAGTCTCAAAGCTCTCAATTATCCCTCTCAAATTCAAGTTCTTGTGGAGAAACTACCTGGATGGTTCAAAGCAAAGTGGTCAGACAAAGTGTTAAAGTTTCAAAGGAAAAAGGGAAAAGACGCCTTCCCATCATTTGAAGAGTTTGCCGAAGAGGTACGCTACCATGCAGAAAGGACAAACATCCCTCAAATCCAGCAGGGTCTAGGAACAACTGGTTCCACTACTCCCGGTAGAAACAAGACTTTGGGTCGCCAATCTGATCGTACTCGATCTTCAAATGTTGCTCTGACATCCGCATCACCTCCAGTGGATAACAGTGAGCCAACCCCTTTGTGTGAAGAATCACAAGTAGCAGCGACCCAAGCCCAGCAGCCAAGCTGTATGACTAGTCCAACAAGTAGCTCACCAAACGCTCAGAAAACAACTCCACCTGACTCTAGTACGTACTGCTTTTATCACAAGATGAAGTCTCATGCAACGAATGACTGTGAGCAGTTTCAAAAGCTCAGCTACGAAGAACGCAGAGATTTCTTAATGAGAAACAAGATCTGTTTTAAATGTGTAAGCTCCAACAAGCATGTCTCTAAAGACTGCAGTAAGAACAAGCTCGTGTGCAAGATCTGCCAACAGAAACACGCCACAGTATTGCATGATCCGGCCAGACATGTAAAGAAAGACACCACCAGCCAAGCTAATTCTGCGTGCTCTCAAGTTTGTGGAGGAAATCAGTCAGCACGCTCCTGCGCACGAATAGTTCTTCTAGAAGTCTTCCACCAAGATAATCCTTCAGCTAAGGTACCCACCTATGCAGTACTGGACGACCAGTCGACAGATGTCTTTATCGCAGATTCCCTCCTCGAACAACTTGGGGTGCAAGGCCAAGAAGTGAACCTGGAAATAAATACGATTACAGGCGTAAACAGCGTGCGCACTCAGAAAGTCAATGGATTACACATCCAGGACATGGACAGTCTGCACAAGTCTATTAAGGTTCCATTTGCCTATTCACAAGAAAAAATTCCAGCCAGTCAAGAGGACATTGCAACGCCAGAAATAGCCCGGTCTTGGAAACATTTAGAACGAATTGCCCACCACATTCATCATCGTACTGACATTGAGATAGGATTGCTAATTGGCCGTAACATCCCGTCCGCTTTCCAGCCTCTGCGTATCATCTACGGCACAGATAATGAGCCTTGGGCTGAAGAGTACAAGTTTGGTTGGACAGTCATTGGTCCTGTGTGCCTCGACAAAAGAGAAGACAGTGCAAACTGTGCGACAGTTAACCGCATCACGATACAGCGAGAAAACCCACAGAACCTCTTCAACGTGCCAACCAGCAACAGTTCCAAAGAGGACTCTGTGGTATCATTTGCCACAAAGCACTATACCAAAGATATTACTTCGCCGCAGCAAGTTAGAGAGATGATGCAATTAGACTACAGTGAACTTCACTACACCCGAAGCATCCCAGGCACTGAAAAGAGTGAGTCCGTGGAAGACAAACGTTTCTGCAACACTCTCACTGCTAACATCCACAAAAATGAAAAGGGAAATTGGGAGATGCCCCTTCCATTCAAAACAGACAATGTGACTTTGCCAAACAATCGTGATCAATGTCTGAAAAGACTACTCGGAATCAAGCGGAAACTCCTTAAAAATAGCAAGACACTAAAACACTACACTGAGTTCATGCAGAAGATTTTTGACAAGAACCACGCCAGTCCCGTCCCACTAGAGGAGTTGAAGACCAGTGCTGGCAAAGTCTGGTACCTCCCTCATTTTGACATCTATCACCCTAAGAAACAAGACCAAATTCGCATAGTCTTCGATTGTAGTGCCGTTTTCCAAGATCAGTCTCTCAACAAACACCTCTTACAAGGACCTGATATGATGAATGGCCTTGTTGGGGTACTCTCAAGGTTCCGAAAAGAAGAAATAGCAGTAACATGTGACATTGAACAGATGTTCCACAGTTTTCATGTCAACCCAGAACACAGAGACTTTCTAAGATTTCTGTGGTTTAAAGATAATGATCTGAATGGACAAATTTGCGAATATCGGATGAACGTCCATCTCTTCGGAGCTGTCTCGTCACCCGGTGTCGCTAATTTTGGTCTCAGAGCCACAGCTGAAACTGGCCGAGAGCAATTTGGCCAGGCAGCGGCAGAGTTTCTACAACAAGACTTCTACGTTGACGATGGATTAAAGTCCTTCGCTACACCCGAAGATGCTATCGATGTCATCAGCAAGACTAAAGCCATGTGTTCAGCCGCCAGCTTACGCTTACACAAATTTGCTAGTAACAGTAAGGCCGTACTAGAAGCCATGCCTGCTGACGATCGCTCCAAAGACTTGAAGGATCTAGATCTTCGCCATGATGTCCTACCTGTCCAGCGCTCCCTGGGTACCTATTGGTGCATCGAAACTGATACCATCGGATTTCGCATAGAGCTTAAAGATAAACCTCTTACCCGCAGAGGAATTCTTTCAACCGTGTGTTCGGTGTACGATCCGCTAGGCATAGTAGCACCAGTCATCTTAGTGGGAAAACAGCTACTTCAAGAACTATGCCATGACGGCATCGAATGGGATGATCCCGTACCAAGCCACGTTCACTCACAGTGGGAGAAATGGAGGTCCGAACTCCCCCTCCTGGAGAAAATTACGATTGCAAGATGTGTCAAGCCCCCGAGTTTTGGTGAGCCAGTCGTAACCGAGCTGCACAGTTTCTCTGATGCCAGTGACGTTGGCCTTGGTCAAGTAACCTACCTTCGCCTTGTAAACAACTTAAACCAAGTTCACGTCAGTTTCCTAATGGGGAAGGCTAGAGTAGCACCATTGAAACCAATGTCTACTCCACGTCGTGAACTCACCGCGGCAGTGATTTCTGTAAACGTTTCTTCCATGCTCAGCAGGGAGCTCAAATACGAAGATCCAGTTCAAGTTTTCTACACCGACTCATCTGTTGTTCTTGGTTACGTACGTAACGAAGCAAAGCGTTTCCACACCTACGTTGGAAATCGCGTACACCACATCCGTGACAGATCAGAACCACAACAATGGCACTACGTCGCCAGTATGATCAACCCAGCTGACATCGCCTCCCGAGGCACAACTCCAAAGCAACTTTCAGAACATGAGTCATGGTTCAAAGGCCCAAGCTTCTTATGGGAGAACAATGTTACGATACTAAACTCAAATCCGCTACCCGATTTGGACCCTGAAGATGCAGAAGTCAGGAAAGAAAAATCTGTTTCGCTTATCTCAAACAAAGTCTCATACCAAGGGAAAGAGCCGAACTCCTTTCCAAAAGTCTTGGAACAGGAACGTTTCAAGCACTCATCATCCCTTAGTCGCCTGAAAAGGAACATTGTGCTTATTCAAAGAATGATTGAAAAGAATCGTCCCAATCAGCAGTTCAACTGGAGACCTGTTTCAGGACCCCCTATGGTGAAAGAAATGTGCCTGGCAGAAGAAGTAATCTTGAAATCCGTTCAGTTTTGGAATTTCAACGAGGAGATCCAAGTACTACAAAACCTAAGTGGCGAGGATCGCATGTTCCAGAACCGCCAGAATGCTCACACCAGAAACAAAAAGCTAAAGCAGACCAGCTCACTCTTTAGGCTAGACCCATTTCTCGACGAAAAGGGAGTACTCAGAGTAGGAGGTAGACTTCAGAAAGCAGCCTTAGCTTATGAAATTAAGCATCCAATCATCATTCCAAAGAAGAGCCACTTAACCGAGCTTCTTATTAGGCACTACCACAATCAAGAACAACATCATCAAGGTTGTGGTATGACCCACAATGCAGTAAGACAAGCCGGCTATTGGATTATCAGTGGACGCTCCTCCGTCTCGCAGCAACTCCGAAAGTGCACGATCTGTCGAAAGCTCCGCGGACCAGCGCAAGTCCAAAAGATGGCAAACCTTCCGGAAGAACGTATTACTCCCGCCGCACCGTTCACATATTCTGGTATGGACGCGTTTGGCCCCTGGTACATTAAAGAGGGCCGGAAGGTATTGAAACGCTGGGGACTAATTTTCACTTGTCTTTGTTCCCGAGCTATACACTTGGAGACGTTAAACTCGATGGAGACGGATGCCTTTATTAACGCACTCAGACGATTCATCAATCGAAGAGGCAAAGTTCGCGAACTGAGGTGCGATCAAGGAACTAACTTTGTCGGGGGAAAAAATGAGCTCAGCACCGCCTTGAGAGAAATGAACACCGAATCCGTCAAGAATTTCCTCCTGAGCCAAGATTGTGACCTCATCGAGTTCAAGCTGAACGTGCCATGCGCATCCCACATGGGTGGCATTTGGGAGCGACTTATTCGCACTGTCCGCTCAGTTCTCTCTGGCCTCTTGGATGATCACGCCCAGCAACTGGATGATGAGGCCCTTCGAACTCTGTTCACTGAAGCAGAAAACATCGTGAACAGCCGTCCGCTCACTATCGATAATCTATCAGATCCGCAGGCACCCGAGCCAATTACACCAAATCACCTGCTAACCTTCAAGACGAAAGTAGTCTTACCCCCTCCGGGTAACTTCTCACGACCTGATCTTTACTCAAGAAGAAGATGGCGCAGAATTCAGTACCTGTCAGACCAATTCTGGCACCGTTGGAAACAAGAGTATTGCCTGTTGCAACAAAAGCGTCAGAAATGGAACAATGTTAGTCCTAACAGCAGAGTTGGTGATATCGTCCTTATTCGTTCTGAATCCTGTCCCAGAAACCAGTGGCCACTCGCTAGAGTAACGAAAGTCTACCCCAGTGACGATGGACTTGTTCGTAAGGTCCTTCTCCTAGTCACGCAGTCTGGAGAGAGGAAGTTTTTTGAAAGACCAATCCACAAGTTGATTTTAATTTACCGTCCCGATGAAGGTCAAAGTGACAGTTAATTCAGAATGTTGTTGGTGATCATTAATTACCGGAGTACGACCCCGTCGGGGAGCCTGAACTGATCCTCTACATAAGAGAGATTGACATTAATTGAACTTGTTTCGTTTAATGATTAGCTTGTTGTAACTTCATACATTCTTATGTATGAGGGGAGCCATGTAACGTCTTCTCAGTCGTTCAGTCGTATTGCGTGACATATCCCGTCGTACCTTAGTTAATATACGGGACTTTGGTTAGCTCTCCTCGTGTTTTTTGAAAACCGAGATAGCATCGCTAGTGTTTTGTAGCTTCGCACGAAGCCCTTTCGTTTTCCCTACGGTTCATCACAGTCTTTGACAGCCGTTTTAGGAACCATTCTTACAGCCGTTTTGGAACCGTTCTAACAGCCGTTTCTGGATTCGTTACCTTGCAATTCAGACTGTAATTCCTCGCAAACCGTGGATGCTCGATTAAACAAATACTGTTTGGTTTGTCGGACTGATGAGTCGTAGTTCTGCATTCTCGCGTCCCCTTTCACACAGAAAGGCGGCCGCTACAGGGATGGAAAATGCTTAGAAGATAATGTTGTTATTACCACTGCTGAGACGAAAATTGAAATCTGTTACTAGTGACGGAAACTGTAAGTTACGAATCTTCTTTGTATTAAAAATACTTATTGAGGTATTTTTGGTTGTTCCTAGTCAGTAAAAAAATATGGGGGAAGTTGATATATGCATGTGAAGCTTGCTGCATTATTAAAACTAAAACACGCAACATTATTTTTAATAATGCAGTTTGTTTTAGGTTTAATAATGCTGCGTGACAATTTAGCACGTGTAAGATTATCTTGATAATTTCCCTGCTACCAAAAAAAGACCGCACCCGTTTTTCTCACACAGTTAGTTTGCATTATTTTTCTCTCGACATTCGGTGATATAATGCAGACAGAAAACAATGGGTTTGGATGACGATCAGTAATTATTATTTTGTAATTGGTCCGGATAAAAAAAAACGGTGAGTGGTAAAATCAATTTAAAGAAAAACGCGATATTCTTAAGTTTAACCGAAACACGTTTCGGCAGACATGCACTTAGCCTGAATTTCAGCCGTCTCCTCCTCTCGTTAAGTCTCGGGAGAGAGACGTCTGAAAGCACTGGGCGATAATGCTGTCCGGTGACGTCACGAGTGAAATGTGGTAATTTATGAAATTTCACACACGACCTTCAGCGCAAAAACAAGTCTAGACAAAACCGTTAAGTTTTGGTGAAGTCAATCATCTCCGCCTCCTTATCGACCGTATGCACAATTTACAAAAAAGTCTTAAACTTTGCAGCGGTCCACTCGTAAAAATTATCATTTTACTTTCAGTATGCTCGGTTAGCTCACTAAATACACTGCAATTAAATATTCCTTGAAATTTGTAACTGAAGACGGGCGGATTGTAATTGGGTTTCTCAACGGCCATTCGCATGCATGACTGACCTCGAGTCGGAGAGCAAGCAAATCTACAACGCGGCGAACTAAATTATTTCTTTACGTATTCGCTACGGACTGAACAAAACTTCTAATGAAACTTATAATTTTGTGGTAATGGGTTATAAGTTTTATAGGTTTAAGTATATGTTTAGCCCGTAGCCTCAAGAAAATACGTGCAGAATAATTTGTTTGCTCGCGTGCAGATTTGCTTTCTCTCGGAGTCATTCATGCATGAGAATGGCCGTTGAAAAACCCAACAAAAGTCTTCATTTATGGATTTCAAGGAGTGTTTAATGCCAATGTATTTAGTGTGCTAGCCGTACATATCGAAAGTAAAATGATAATTTTTACGAGTGAACTGCTGCAAGTTTTCAGACTTTTTTCAGGTAAATTTTGCATACGACTAACTTTCGTTTGGAAAATGGCTGTGCTGCTTTGAAAGTTCAATCGCTACTGACTAGTGGAGCCATATGATGACTATGATATCCCGTAGGCAAGTTTACGAATACATCGCTTCCGTTAAGAAATTCTGCAACTGCCTTTTCCTGTTGCGGATAGTGGTTTTGAGCATACACCAGAAACGGCTTTAACTCTTGTTATGTGGCTTTAGGTCCTTTAGCTCGCGATTTTCTTCTGTCATCTTCAGTGAACGCGCAAAGTTTGGCAATGAAATTATTCAAATTATTCGCGTCGGGCGAATAAATTAACACGGCAACCAATCAGAACCACTACCAGGTTTTCGGGTAGTGACGTCACCGGACAGCATTATCGCCCAGTGCCTTCAGACGTCTCTCTCCCGAGACTTAGCGAGAGGAGGAGACGGCTGAAATTCAGGCTAACATGCACTGTGTAAAGTTCACACTGATGATGACAATCTTGCAATTTTAATCGTTAGTTAGGTCAGTCAGTAACTCAGTCAGATTGACTGAGAGAGACAAACACACAGACAGTCAAAGTCCGTCAGTTGGCAACTAAGCTAGTTAGTTGATTAGTTAGTTGTTAGTTAGATAGTCACTTACTTGGTTACTTAGTTAGTTAGTGCTTGATTGAACACTGCATGGACAAAGAAATTGTGAAGATAAAGTTACCTTATTTCATCTTTCATTTGGATTTCTTGTTGTTCTTATTTTCCATGAAAAAGACCCGTCGCTTTGCTATGCCATTTCATGCCATCAGTAACAAGTCATTGCAAATTGCTTCCAGGGAAACTTCACATAAATTCACAAATTCATAAATTTGCTCGCATTTTAATAAGAACACGAAGAATTCGTGGGAACAGATTCTGCCCTCCTCGAATCATCTCTTATGACTTACAATAACTGTGTGTCAAATTGCTAGTGGCAATTCAGTATACATTAGTAGTGGTTTACTTTCAAAATATCTTATCTTCTCACCTCCTTTTATTACGAAGTCACTTTACATCAGTTCCATACTTGCTGCGTGGCCACACAGGTGTAGTTACCTTCCTGGTATAATTGACTACTGGCAGGTGTTTGTGTTTGTTCATAAGCACTGTAAAGTTTCGTATCAATGCTATGTATGTGGGAGGGGTTCCAGTGGCTGAACATATCACTTGGCTACCTGGCCTCCACTACTCGCCGCAGCATCTGAGAACGATCTTGGGTGGCACTGGTGCAAGAAATGTTTGAATTCAGTTAGTACTTTAATATCTACTTATTGAGTGAATGGGAGGGCCAGACGGAAAACCGTATGCCCTGACCGAGAGCCAAATATTTCCCGTCTGGCCAATCTCCCTCAATAAATAAGCATTTTATCGTATGAGTCACTTAGTGTTTAAAATTTTGAAAATTCTGTTTGAACCTTAAGAGGACTGGACTACGTAATATCAAACGGCCGTGCGTGGACAACTACAAAAAAGATTCCACAATAAAAGCTTCTCTTTTATTTATTCGCTTCGGAATCCTGCGAGAAACTCACAATTGATCGATCGAGACAACACGGCCTCATTTCTCTTTTTCTTCGAGATTTGAAGTTACACAAACTACAAATCTATACAATACAATACTTTATTTCATATTTCCTTATTACAAACACATTAAAAAAAATATCTGTATGGCTAGTTAACTGGAAAATAATCTTGAAAAGATAATGATGAGTCGTGAAAATTTGAGTTGAAGAAGTTATTGAGAGGCAGCTGAATCTGCGTTATCGTACGACCTTCACGCCGACCTCGTCTGTGGCACACACGAGGGGACTAGTCCCTGAAACAAGTCGCGGGGACAAATCCCATTGTGCGAACCTGGCCATTTTTGCCTTCAAAAATTTAAGTCGCGGGCGACCCAAACTCATTGGTCTATGCGACTACTCAAAACTGGTTTGTTCCTCAAAAGGCTCTTCCATGTGAGAACCTGTTCGTGGGGACATGTCCCTGCGACCGGTCTTTTTCGTGTAAACTCTTCATGGGATAGCTGCAGGGACTTGTCCCTTCGTGGGGCCGACCATAAAGTTGTTCCAGTTATTTCTATTTTCATTGGCCAAAGTGCCTGTAAAAAAACCGACAGAAAGTTCACATAAAGCTCGTCCAAAAATGTGTCAAAACCATCACAACTTTATAGTAAGTCGACTAAAGTTCGCTTCGTGTTTCACTGAAATTGTTTTACAAATCTTCTTCATCTGATCTAAAGACTCGATAAACTGTCGCTGTCGTTTCAAGCTATTTGTCTAGCTCTCGGATCCTCTTAAACAAGGGAGACCTAATGAAGTAATATTAATAACGTAAGATGTTGGCCTCCTGCAGTTTTGTTGTCTGGATGGACTGTATGGACAACTTCCTTTGTTTTCTCTCACGGTGGTTTCTTGCTGTACGATAAATTACTTTGATGCCAGACCCGATGAATGTTCCATCTCAAGACCATTTGCTTGTCCATGTTAGAATGTTCGCTTTCATAACTCATTTTTTAACCGAAAAAAAATTGCATTCTCGTCATTAACCCGCCCTATGATTTTGCCGAATTTGCTCCTAGAAGGCAGGGCCATACGCATTTAGAGTAGGGCCTTACTCCAGGGGTACCCGACGATCAAATTAAGCAAAACAAACCCTCTGAGGGATATTTCTGGGCCTCCTTGTAATGTTTAAAA
>JAHPZR010011822.1:0-37500 GCA_019787425.1 Platygyra sinensis
TAAATTTTGGAAAGATGGAAAGATGGGCTTCAACGGGATTTGAACCCGTGACCTGTAACCCATGACCCGTGCTTAAATTGGAAAATTTACTGCGATGATCTCTCTTCACATTCATCGACAACCGCAGTACAAATATGAATTATTTCACATATACTACAAATCACTTCACTGCACGGGAAAATATGAACTCAATTAATTGACCTCGCTCCCAATGTATCGCTTCATGGCTCAGTTGGTAGAGCATCGCACCGGTATCGCGGAGATCACGGGTTCAAATCCCGTTGAAGCCCTGATTTTTTCAGGCTTCATCTTTCCAGTGTAAAGTTGACAGTTACTTGTGATAATTTCGTGGCTAGTCATACGAAGCTCGTTTCGTCCCGGCCAAGGGACTCATCAGAGACCTAGCTTTCTGCTTGGCAAACTCGTTGGGCATCACGCCCAAAGTCCCGTTCGCTAACAAAATGATGACAGCAGGAATCCTTATGCGATATAAGGCGAGACTGCTGTCATCATTTTGTTAGCGAACGGGACTTTGGGCGTGATGCCCAACGAGTTTTCCAAGAAGAAAGGTCTCTGATGAGTCCCTTGGCCATAGGCGTACGGGCACCCTCGGACTTGGGGAGGGGGCGGTGACCTTATTGCCTGAAAAAAATTACAAAGTGACCGAAAGTGTCAGTTGTATATACGTACTCAAATCGCAGTAAAAACAAAAACGTTCCCAATTCTTACGTCTAATGAAACTGTTATCATTACGGAAACACAGCCGAATTCCGATGTTTTGGAACATCCAAGGGAACTGATGAAAATTGCTTTTAAAAATCGGCCGGACAGTTCGTGAAATTATGGCGTTTGAGTGAGGAGAGGGAAACGACTTTTGGTTTGAGTTATCGGAACGATCGAAAAAATGAGGGTTCGAGAAATCAGGGGCGTTTTCCATTTACCAAAAGATTCCGGAAAATTCCCGAAACTTCGTTGGGAAATGCTTATCGGCGAAAGACGTGTTCCATTAGACACACTCGTCCCATTCATCCCAGGCTCCCTTCACCGTCCGATGTATTTCCCGCCAAAATACAAAATGGCGGCACAACTGTTATTGTTGAAGAAAGTGCTAGACTTCTCTTTGGAAGAAGAGTGCCTTGTTAATTCAGATGATGATAACATTCCTTTCCTGGCGGCCGTTGCAACCTATATGAGGCGCCCAGAAATAAAGGTTTTTATGAAACTATTTTGCTTGTATAAGCTTACGATCGATGAATTTAAAAGCCACTTCAGGATGACTGTGGCCGAGAAGTACAAGCCACAGGAAGAGTTCCTAAGTTCCTAAATCAGGAGCCAGGCCATGACAGACTGAGCATTCGTAGAAAGCGGAGGAGATGGAAGCCACCGAGCTAGCTGAGGGAGTTGCCGCCATATTTCCTTGCCGATGATATGGTCGTGAGCGGCCTGGAACTGGTAAGCCTTGTGCGAAACCCGTAAATGGAACACGCAGTTCCATCGGAAAATTTCTAACGGGAAAACGGGACTACCTTTTCAGAAGTTCCACTTTTTCCGGAAATTTTCCAGTGGAACAAACCAAAAAATCATGTTCCATTTACAACCCAACCGGAATTTCCGGAATCTCTTGGTAAATGGAAAACACCCCAGGATTCCACTGTAGTTATTTTGAAACATTGCATACTCCTAGCCTATGACTTCATTCGACAGCCTGGTAAAATCAGAAACTTACATGTATAAAAGAAACAGTTAATTGTTCCTCGTGCGAGAAGTTCAGGAAAATTTTAAACCGGCACTTTGCGGAGCCATTCAAAAGGGCTCTTTTCAGAGCCACCACAAAAACATAAGTCTTGGCAGGAGCCCATCTTGGTCGTCCTTTGCTTTCATCCTTTTGTCACTAATGGAAATAACATCATGGATTCCCACGGTACACATTTAATTGGCATATGGCTTTTCCAAAACAGAATACCTGCAATTGTGGATCCTTAGATCATTTGACCTTAACTCCGATTTGACAAGACAAACGCCAGTGAAAGTAACGTACAAGCCAGGCCTTGACTACCTTTTAGAATGCTTTCTCCAGAGTACTTTTGCCCGAATCATCAGCGTTTTGCCCGAAAAATCTCAAAATTTTCTGCGACTGGGGGGGCTGCAGCGCCCCCCCCCCCCCCCCGGGCTCGTACGCCTATGCCCTTGGCGGGACGAAACGAGCTTCGTAAGACTAGCCACGAAATTATCACAAGTAACTTTCATCTCTCCAGTTGCTTAAATTGGAAAATTTACTGCGATGATCACATTTTCATTCATCTACAACCGCAGTACAAATATGAATTATTTCATATATACTTCAAAGAAATGTAAGGCTATCAGGACGCTTGTTGTGTCCCGAACTAGTCGGTGATAAGAAGGATTAAACCGGATTACATCAAACAACAACGATAGCTTTATTCCGCCATGATAACTGGTGTTCGACTGCATAACCGAGAGGGTCTGGGTTTCAATAAACTTCACTATACAGGAGGGGAACTGGGTCCTAATACACTACAGCGCTGTGCTAGACAGCGTCCGGATGGCCATACCATTTCTTTGTAAATTTTGACATTTTAAAATGGCTGTATCTTGCTTTATACTATCGAGTCTATTTACATCAAACTTGAGGATTTTGAAGAGCTCCGTCTGCACTTTATGACAATGTGGATCAATAGTTGCTAATCCCATAATTTAAAGACTGGCGTCTAGTCTTTCACGGTTCGAAATCAGGCAATTGCTAGCTCCGTGATCGTGAGCGGGCAAGATGAACCAAATCGCGCACCGTGATTGCCTACCCGAGCGGGCAAGATGGAGCGACTACCTGCCGTGCCCCGCGAGAAACCATATAATAAATCCTTCGTTGACCAAGTTTATTCGGTCAAGATGGCTGGATATATATTGGCCTCGTTATTTATTTTTTTTTTGTGAGTTTATGGACTTCGAATCCGTCTCGGTCCATAAACAGACAAGAAAGGAACTTGGCCAATATCCAGCCATCTTGACCGAATAAACTTGGTCAATAACCCATATATTGTCTTAGTCTGTTAGGCCCGGCCTGTTTACAAGTAGAGAGAGTTACCCTAACCCTAGCTGGAGGGCAAAAGATAGTCCTGGTTTACAACCAAAATTTTACAGGTAGCGTAACGTTCCCTACAACCTGCATTCTCGTCCCCAGAGGCCGCGCTCCTACCAAAAGGAGCGCGACCTCTGGGGACGAGAATGTATAACCCGGGGCAAGTTAAAAGTTAACGCGCGGTTACACTCAAAGGGTCTGGAAACAAGTAGAAAATTAACCCGGGTAGGGTTAACCCTACCTGGAGTGTTTACAAGGCAAAAGTTAACCCGCCTGCCAGGGTAACCCTAGCACGCAGATAGGGAAACCCGCCTATCCGGTAACCGTGGCTGCCTTGTAAACCGAACACGACGAAGAAAAAGAGGAAATATGTGAGTGCTAGGGTAATCCACTTGCTAGGGTAACCCACTTGTTAGGGTAACTTCGGCTCTCTCCTTGTAAACAGGTCTTTATGGTGGAGTGATGAAGGCGAGAACTGAATAGCTTGCCATCAAACTCGGCGAGTCTTATCTTATCTTATCTTATCTTACATGTATCTTATCTTATCTCATCACATTTCATCTCATCTTATCTTACATGTTGTATCTTATCTTATCTCACCATTTCATCTGCAGCTCTTCCTTCATAGACTACCTACATCGCGAAGAGGCACTGAGAGTAGTGCACCAGCACCAGCACTCCAGACATTCCAACCTAAATGAATCAAAATTCTAGTCTATTCGGGAGATCGCCAATTTTACTTTTTTGACCCGGAAAAGTGTTTTTTCAAAGTAGAGATCTTCCGATTACAAGATTGAATCTGTATACGGGAGACTTCCGGGTAAACCGGGAGAGTTGACATAACGATTCCGTGGCGGGATGGCAACCTTTGCCATGTAGAAATGCAAATGTAAGTAATATATCAAACAGGAGAGTGTTTCATCGGGATATCCAAACACCGAAAAGAGAGTTGAAAATACAACGCGCAGCGGAGTATATTTGACAAAATTCGAGGTGTAAGGATAGCCGATGAAACACTGTCTCGAGAGTTTGATATATCTTCCCAATCGAAACAAAAACTAAGGAGTAAACGGAGAAGTAAAATCGTCAAAATGTATGCCAATTAAGACCGGGTATCCAAACTTTCACGGTTGTGAATTTCTTTGTTTTAACTTGATGAATTAGTAATGAGTTTGAGAAGTAATATTTCAAAAACGAGTGCGAGGGTTTCATCAGGTTTCCAAACGCGAGAAACATTTGAAACCACGAGGCCGCAGGCCGAGTGGTTTAATTGTTTTCGAGCGTTTGGAAATCTGATGACACCCGAAGCACGAGTTTTTGAAATTACTTCTCCAACAAAGAAAATTAGTTTAAATTATCATTTGAATAACATTTCCCAATTCAACTACTGTATTTGAGACGTGAAATGTGCATGATCCTATCATCTAATTGCTGCGCTGTGACAATTTTTGAATATTCATCAACTGATGTCACGTTGTTACCAAGCTGTTTGTCAGTTTCGAGCGAACACTTTCCTTCACAAAGCAAATGGCAAAGTGCAGATTTAGACCTCCTAAAACTAGCGAAGAAGAGGAAAAGTGTGTGGCCAGCGCAATTCCGAGGTAATGTGTGCATTGGGTCCGATAAAATTTCTAACGTCAGTGCCAATTTAGGTCGGAAGTGTACAGCAAGGTTGAAAGTGAACCAAAACACGAGGTCGCCACCATCAAGCGAGAATTTAAATTTAGAAAAAGAATGGGCTTTTCTGTTTTGAGTAGTTTAACAACTGTACCGTTACATTCAACGTTAGCAGTAAATAATTTAGATTGAAAGTTTGTTTCGTAAAATGTGTGATTTAATAAAGTTGTTAATCGCCACGTGTTTTTGTTGCTTTATGAATATGCAGATTAAGAAATCGTTTCAAACATGGGTTTCTTTCAAAGCCGTGTTTTCAACTCGTTTTTCATTGGTTTTCTAAACTCATCCACCTGACCAGAATAAGATGCTCTGGTTAGATAAGAGCTACATGAATGATTAATGAGTTTGAGAACGACGTTTCTAACCCGGCCAATGCTCAAGCCCAAACAGTTTGATTCGCACGAGCCAGAAGGTCACTGTG
Organism: Platygyra sinensis; assembly: GCA_019787425.1. Lineage (NCBI taxonomy): Eukaryota > Metazoa > Cnidaria > Anthozoa > Scleractinia > Merulinidae > Platygyra > Platygyra sinensis. The sequence goes on from JAHPZR010011822.1 coordinate 5,196, forward strand.
CCTTGCGTATACACTCCGCGTTACGTTTTGTAGAGACATTTTAGGACCTTTTATATGCACAGCAGAGAGCCAACAATAAGTACTGAATGTTTCTCGACCTGCATAGGACTGGTGGCAGAGGAGCAGCGCTTTCTTTCACAGAATCACTGAATATTACCACCACGCTTTATAGAAAAAAAAAACCGTTCCCATGAAATCATTGTAGACTTAACACTGCATGCTTGGTGCCCTTTGTAGTCAGAGACATGCAAGTCACAGTTCTTATACTCTAGTTCAATTTAAAGGCTCACTGGTTTAGGGATAATTATTAATTCTTATTTGCATATTTTCACATTACAATATGTAAGCTTCAAACCTTTTAGCTATGTACCACTAATAAAGCTTTATTTATAAAGGTGTTCTAAGAGTGAATTGATCATAAAAACCCACCTACACTTCAGCTACGTAACGCGAAATTTCATTCTGAAATGAGAGCATCCAACCTATATTTTGCTCACCTATGAAATTGAGAACTATACTGAAGTCAACGTTGGGTTATAGGCTACTGGCTAAACAAGCCCAGTAGAAGCTTTTACAATTAGGCTTGGGCGAGCCAATCCACAAGTCACCTTTTACGATAATATAGACTAAATATATCAAAGACTTGTTACAAAATATTCAATACCATGAGCGAGGCTAGCTTGCCTGAAAACGTATAGCTGAGAAAACATGGCTGAAGCAACCCTGCATCCACCAATTATTTAGCACACTGCTTCCCCCCTAAAGCGAATTTTTCATTAAGAACACAAGGAGACACTATATGTCTCGGGTCACAGCTTTGAATCCTGATGCTGTATAAATAAATTTGCTTATCATTTACTTTCAGAGAAATCATGTATAATCCGAGCGTCTGCTTTTATAGGTTGGCTTCTCAGTGATGCTGATTGGTTATTAATTGCGCGCGAAAATTCAAAACTGCGCTACAGCCAATCAGAGACACTTCATGGATCGCTGTAGACCTACGTTATCAGTAAGGAATTTTTGGGTCCAGTCTCAGACGTGAAAAAGAGCAGGTAAAAGAGGGCTCTATTTGCTCGTTATTTTCGCTACTACTATGCGTAGCTTTGACAATACTTTATTCTTAACTATCCGAAATCAATAAATTAAACAGATGTCAGATTTTACACCTTACAATGCTTTAATTTTTACCCGTTTAGCGGCCCCCTAAACCATCCCAATAAGCCATTTCTGAATTACCTCAGGCCTCTTTTTCGAAGAGAGTCTTGGCGAGTCCTTTCATATGCAAATCAATTTTCATTCACGCGCAAATTAAACGAAAGAAAATTGATTTTGCATTTGAAAAGATGAGCACCAAGACTCGCTTCGAAAAAGAGGCCTGAGGTAATTCGGAAATGGCTTATTGGTCACTGTGCATTAAAACTAGTCAGAAATTTGTATGCTTTTTTTCAAGATTCCCAGATTCTTTTCGAACCATTAACTCGGGAATCTGCCCTTACCATATCAAGGGGTGCTACGGAGTTTAGCCGTTTGTTTGTCTTTTTTTTCGTAAAAAATTAGAAACTTCATAAGCCTCACACGTATATGCTCTTTGGGCTTGTCACACATTCCTTCCTATTCGCATTACTTCACGTGGCGAGCCCAAATAGCGTCTAGGTTGAATTAGTTCCAATGCTACCAGTTTTTGTTTTCTTTCCACACTCTGGACTTAACCCTACGGTAAGTCTACATCAACTCGAATGAATAACGAGTCATCCACAAGGTAGCGACGTGACCGCAGTTTCTCGTGTGACACAAACCTCGCGTATCCACGACCGGGGTTCTCTTCCACGGTGGGCCTCGCAAAATTCTCCAGTTTAGGGTTCGCTCTGAAGTGCATGACAATGTTCTCGCGATCGTCTGTGTTATCTTGTTGGTCAATCAGCGTGAAAGTGACCTTCTGGTGGAAAGGCCACGACAATACGGCGTCGTATTCACCTTTCATGACAATAACAAATGCTGAGAGATGTGTATTCTTTCCAGACCCGTCACCATTAGGATTGACTGATAATTTCAGTTTATAACCATACGGTCCAGTGTAAAAAGGTTCGCTGTCCATTTTGTTGTTTCTGCCGCTCTTAGCGTGACGTAACATTTCGCTGAAGCCCGTTATCCTCCATAAAAATACGGGTGATTCAGTCTTCGTCCTTTGCATTTCTTTCTCTTGAGCAGCAACCTTCAGGAGGAGGTTGTCGTTTTCTTTCTTCAGGTCTTCAAGCTGTTTCCTGAGGTTGGTTTTCTCGTGATCAAATTCTCGGTTAAGCTGGACGATTTTCTTGCAGGCAAGGCTCAGGTGAACTGTGGTCTGATCCTGAATATGTCTTTCAAGATCCCTTCTCTCTACCTATCAAGACAACACAATTCGATCGTGAAAATTTAAACGAAAAAATCCTTCCAAAGAGAGCCTGAATATAAGTCCAAAGGCTAATATTCAAAAAACACAATTTGAAGTGGAGTGGAGTGCTGGTTTTGTCGAGGGAGGAAAACTGAAGAACCCAGAAAAAACCCTCAGAGCAAAGCGAGAACCATGCAGCAACAAACTCAACCCACATATAGCACCGGGCTGGAATACAACCCTGCACGGTCATATCAGTGGGAGGCGAGCGCTCCATCCCTGCTCCTCAAAACTAAATACGGCAGCAAAATCAAATAAACGAGGAAATAATGCAAGACTATACCTTGCCATTGCATCCCAGGTCATGATAAGGACATGACAAAGAGGTGAGAAGACATTTCGTGTCCACGTGTTGTAGCATCTGATAAAACAAAGTAATCACATTTAACTTACTGAGGTTAACATGCTTCATCCACAATCATGTGGGTTAAAGATAAAGTCTGCATACAAGCCAAGTGTCCCACCAGGCTGATGCTTGTCTTTGGTTTGTGTAGCATTAAGCAACTACACATACATGTAGGAGTATTTTTGCTGCCCCATGGGTGGGATGCTTGTCCATCACAGGGTTACCCCCCTCCCCCTTCCCCCCTCCCCCGCCTGCCCGTCCACCCACCCAGAAATCAGACAGGCACAGTGAGAGTAAAGTTTCTTGCCCAAGAACACAACACATTGTCCCCAGCCAGGACTTGAACCCAGACCCCTTAATCCAGAGTCAAGCACAGTAACCATGAGACCAGTATGCCTCCCACATCATTCACATACAAGAAGTTAACATTCTCCACTCTTCTGAAACAAAAACAATTTAAGCTCCCAGCTGGCTTAATAGCTCAGTTGATAGAGCACTGAACATGTACCTGCCTAGCAAATGGCCATCCAGGGTTTGAATCCCATTCAAGCCTGGCCCTTTTGATTTTCTCAATTAATTTTTGCCCCTGGACAGCTACCATTCATCACTGGGATAGTACATTGTCTCACCTGTCCTCTTGGGATTATTTGTTCACAGCCATTGATGCAACTGACAGGGAACATGGTACAGCTTTCATTGTGCATCTGGCAAATAACAAGGATTACAACATCAAAGCATAATCTTCATCTTGAAAGTATGCACAAGATATGCAGATTTTTCTTGAATAGCAACCAGTATTCATTTCTTACAGCCATTTCTCTTCAGTTTTTGAATGTATTACGTCAGCAAAGGAATTTTTGAAGCCTGTTGAATGGAAGGACTAAAGGACAGAGGGATAGGAGAACAGATAGACAGAAGGTCAGAAGGAATGAGGGAAGAACAGAAAGATAGAAGAGCAGAAGGCGGGAAGGATGGATGGGGAGGAGACAACTGAGGAAAGGAGGGAGGTAGCAAGAGTGATGGATTCACACAGTGCAAAAGAGGAAAAACAGAAGGAACGATTGCAAAAAAAAAGGAAATAAGGGCAGAGGGAAGGAGGAAAGAAGGATGCATCAATTTTTAAAGAAAAGAAAAAGTTTAAATGCTAAATTCAGTTGCTCACATGTTCTTCGGATTTTGGATGATTGTCATGGCAGAATTGACAAGTAACAATTTTCCACAGACAGGCAGTTGCTAAATGGTTCTCAATCAGGTTTCTGGCCAGTTTAACATTGCAGTTTATACTTGGGCACTGGACAATCTTGTAAGGACACCTCTCCTCATGGTTCTGAAAGGAAATAAGTGATCTCAACATGTTGAAAAATCCACAGTTTGTTTGGAAACAGATAATAATAAGGTCACTCAAGAATTTAAATTCTACAATTCAAAACAATTCTCACTGTGCAAGTGTAACAGCTGATCAAAGTGATCACGAAACTCTCATTGAAGCCTTTCTACAAGGCTAGCTTGTTTTAATACAAATATGACAATGATCCCAGTCTCCATAATACAACATAAAGGTATCTCACAGGTCATCTCCCCCACCCCACCCCACCCCACAGCATTTTGTCAGGTTATCCCCCCCCTCCAAAAAAAAAAAAAGGCTAGAAGCAATTTTTATTCCTCAGAGGAAAAAAAGTTCATATAGACTCGATACCAGAAATACATGTATTTGTCTTAGTTAGCGCAAGGTGACCTTTCAAATCTGTGGTTTTTTTTGCTAGACATATTACTACACATTTGGCCAGAGATAAATTTAATTTAGCAATTTACATACTCTTGAAACAATCTGCTCTTCGCAATAATAAGCTAGGTCATTTTGGTACTCAGACCAATGTCCAACCATATTGTGTATAACTAACTACTTGGCAGTTTACATGAAGCTGTCCCAGCTCTGCACAGCATATTTCAAGTAAGGTCAACTGTGCTTTAATGGACCATTTTGTTGCCTGAATCTGAACAACAATACTTTGTACATTCTTAGCTTCATACTGATGTTTCCAGACAAGAGGATTTTTCACATGAATGTGAGGCTAAGGATGTACAAGTACTGTTACTCAAATATCGTTTTTACCATTTATGCAAAGGGTCTCTTCACTGAATCATCTAAAATAAGCTCTAACTAATTGGGTAGAATTACTGTAGTTGTTTTAAGGATGTTCACGCCCATTGCTACTGCGCATCTCTAGTGCGCACGCCATTGATTGGTCACGGGCGTGCCACGTCATTTTCAAACGTGCACACGGAGTGGAAAACTCAACAAAATAGAGAGCTGATGATCTTTGTGTTAACTTGGTGTGCAAATATTTTTGTTGGATGCTCGGTGACCCCCAATTTTTTTTTCGGCAGATCACTTCCTTTTTTGATTCTTTCGATTATACTAAAAGACAAAAAAAATCTGTATGTGGGAAGTTCTAATTATTTCTCATAAACTATTCAAATAGGGTCGAATTGGTACATGGATACAGGTGTGCGTAACTTAGAAGTTGTATTTTTTACGGCTAATTCTAGCTGATTTAATGACATATGTGGCAAAGATCTATCAAATAAGCCTATATATGCTGTGTTAAACACACAGAACTTAGATATGATTCTTCAAATTAACTATATGCCGATAGTAATTAATCTGGGCAAAATCACCTCGAATGACTGGAAATCCTAGAAATGCTATGGTCTGTGATACGCCTTATCTTCAAAATGATTTCGGAGACCCCCAATTTTTTTTACGTTTTTAATCTAAACTTATCATTTTCTAGCTGCAGACAAAGTTTTAAAAAAATCTGTGCATGGGAAGTTTTTGGGCGTGAACGTCCTTAAGGGAAATTTTAAAGTGTCCATACTGCCAAAAGGTTTATTTCGGTTTTGGTATCTCTATAACATCTAAAAATGTGAATTCCCATGCTTTTTGCCATAAAATCAATCTAACTTTAAATTTCCCACTTTGGCCATGCCCAATGAAGTCGACCACGTAATGAAAGATTGGTGACGACCGCATTTGCTTGACGACCGCATTTGCTTGACGACCGCATTGCTTCGCCAACTTCAGTTTGCTTGTTTTTTGTCAAGGAAAACTCCTCACAACTACTGAAACAACAGTTACTTGAACTAGAAGAATTACGTGATTCCTGGTATGACGTCACGACCCATTCAGAAACCCAGGCCCTTTTCTGCACTGACACACAGTCATCTTCACTGGGCATTGCTGAAGCGGGGACTTTAAAGCTTGATCTCAGGGCGTTAAAATGTCTGAATCCAATTTTTTTTCTTAGAATACCTTTTTACACATTACAGAGCTATATGGTACCATAACAACGAAAACCCTGTTGGCCGTATAGACACTTCAAATGTAATTTTTTAATGTACCAGCTTGATAGTTGAAAATTTGGTTAGGAAAAGTTTAATTCAAATGACTGTCATTTCCAGCACTTTAACTGGCTTGACCCAGTGTCGGACATTAGCACTCGCCCGCTCGCCCAGGCAAGTGTGAAAAGTGTCGGGCGAGTGCAAATTCTTGATCACTTGCCCATTTGGCGAGTGCAATTTTTGTCACCAAGAAATTATTTAAATATCAAAATAATGTTTTTACACTCCACTTTGGCAAGAAAATTCCTAAACATAAACTTACCATTTCTATTTTACAAACTTTTGTATTCCGAAAGGCAAGTGACATACTAAATTCGGCTAAACAATATGGCTTCCCTCTAGTGATAATTACATATCGCTTGTACAAAGTAATATTGCTGGTCACTATCGAGCCATCGGTGATCAGGTAGATAAGGCGCCTAAAATAGAGACCGCTCCTGAGAAGAACAGACACGTTTGCTCGCAAACTGCAGGGATTTCACGAAGATTCATCGATAAAAAATCTACTTGAAATATAAAGTAAGTGCTTCCATTGTGTTTCCTTGGGATTTAAGGTCTTTAAATAGAATTTTTCATTGAGGAAATAATCCTCGGTCTGCCATAGTGCTTGATGACGTTGCAAGCGAATTGTTTTCCGTACTCTCCCAGCTTTCTGATCATTGCGTGGTCCCCCATAAACTGATCGCATACAAAATAAAAAATGTAGATATATATTTCAAGAGTCTCCAAAGTAGTCGAAGAGAAAAAGGAAGGAAAAAGCCCCGAAAGCTACCTGTGATCAGTCCAAGGAATAAAAGATGACTAAAATGGTTGGAAAGACGCGGGGGTTGGAAGAGGAGGGGTGGGGGCTAAATTTTTGGGCGAGTGAAAACTGGTCGGGGCGAGTGCATTTTGAGGGTCACTCGCCCGAGTGGCGAGTGCTCTCAAAATTAAGTGTCCAACCCTGTTGACCACAGAGCTCTTGATCCTGACTCTATTCCAATCAATGTACATGTAATACCATAAGCTATACACAAGAATATCACACAAAATAAAAATTTGGCTTCTCTACAAGATCCTACCTCTACATCACGGAGCTCCCCAGTCCATGGACACCCAAAAGGACATCTGACACTGTAAGAGAGAATTCTCCTTTCACTTGCTTTATCTGGAAAAATGTCCTACAAAAACAACAATACAATACAAACTTTAATCCGAAAACATCAAAAGAATCATCAAGGTCATTGCTACCAAGAAAATTAAAATCTAACTGTGATTTGAATCATAGTTATGTTATGTTACTAGCATAATAGTTTTATTACTTGGATTCAGCAGCACACTGCTGGATTGGTATTCTCAGACATAGGAAAACAAATTCATTGAAAGTTCCCATTTTGATTTCATTTCAATTTTATATACTCAAATAAGAAAATGAACTGGAGAAACAAAATTATTGTAAGTTTCAAATTTCACTGGCATTTTTAGGAAAAAAAAGAAATATCCGTTCAAACTACAAAATTCTCCAGTGGACTTTCAGCCAGTTCTACGATGTAAGCTCCCTTTTAGCTGATGGATTAGGAGGGCAGCTGGCTATTGGAGACATCCCTGCTTTGCAATTTTAAAGACTTTGCACAGGCTGCATGGTAGGGAGAAAAAATTGAACTGAAATGATTAAACAGAAGGTAAAACTGTTAATACTCATTTGCACCTTTTCTTTATCCAGTTTTTCTCTGTCACATGGGCAGTCAGGATGACGTCTCCTGTTAAAACGCCAGTGAGAAAAAAAAAACACATGTAAAGAAAATTGATACAATAGCACCATACTCTATTTATTCAAAGAATCTGTTGCTAATTATATAAGATGCTTGCACCTGGGATACAATTATTTGTACAGGGTGTAGTTATCAGTATTTATTAACGTTTCTAATTAATACCTGCAAACTAGACATGTGAGGGACTATAAGAAACAGGTTTCAGTTCTGACAAATCAGTGATGCAAGTTGCTAAAAATTTGACTTCCCAGTACTTAAGTAGGGCAACAAAGTTAATTCCTGAAGGTCCTGTAGGTCAAAAATTCAAATCCCAGCATGATCAAAATGATGCAACAAATGAAATCCATTGCACTTGGTTCAGCTATGGTTTCAAAGAGACAATTGCAAATTCATTTCCACCATTTTCATTACATTTACAGCTCACAAACATATTTAGCATGTGCAGTTTACAAATACGCAATGTAGTTTCCTAATGGCCCCTGAAAGTAAATTATTTGAACTGATAAAGTACAATCAACTTCTGACTTAAAGCAGAGATTTTTACGTAATTATTTGTTTAGCTCCCTTTCCCACAGTAGCAATTAATCTAGGCATATATACAATCAATCAATAAAAATTGATATCAGGAATTGATTGATTTAATCAATATCAATCACTAATAGCAAATGATTGATATCAACAATCGATAACAATAAAACTCACAGAAAAATGCATTTATGGATTGCTATCAGTTGACAAAAATCAACAACAATGGATGATTCCTGTCTTCAGGAACATGGATTATTACCGAATGAAAAAAATCAACATTAACCACCCAAACAATTTAAAGATGGCTTTGATGTTTTGTTAAATAATTCCTGGAACAACACGAGACATTCATTTTCAGCACGCTACTAGATTATCATTTTCCTTTTGGCCTACTCCAAGATCTATTCTCATGTTCGTTTCCTAATGCAAATAATTGAAAATTAGTATATACCACACAAGTGAATAGTGCTTTTCATGCACGCTGATTGGCTAGCTGGGAGGTGATTAGCCAAGTACTATTCACCTCCGAGCAGCCGAAGAAAAACAAAATGGCTTTTGTCGGCATATTGTCACAAACAAAGTTACTCTTTGGGCCGCTAGTTATTCAGCTTGTGTGGTATATACTAAAACAATTATTATTCACCTCAGTGTCGGTGAAAGTGGTGGATATTTACCTTGCCGCTTCGCAGCTCGGTAAATATCCACCTCTATTCACCTCCACTTTGGTGAATCATTTTTAATTATTAACCTTTCATAGTAATACGTGCAAACTAGACATGCAAGGGACTATAAGAAACAGGTTTCAATTCTGACAAATCAGTGATGCAAGTTGCCAACAAATCTGACTTCACAGTACTTAAGTAGGGCAACAAAGTTAATTTCTAAAGGTCCTGTAGGTCAAAAATTCAAATCCCAGCATGGTCAAAATGATGCAACAAATGATAATTGAAAAATACTTCAAATAACAATGCAAAGTGCAGCTTAACAGGAAATCCACTGCACTTGGAACAGCTATGGTTTCAAAAAGACAACTGCAAATTCATTTCCACCATTTTCACTATGTTTGCAGCTCACAACTATATATATTTAACATGTGCAGTTTACAAATACGCAATTTAGTTTCCTAATCGCCCCTGAAAGTAAATTATTTGAATTAATAAAGTACAATCAACTTCTGACTTATAGCAGATATTTTTACATAATTATTTGTTTAGCTCCCTTTCCCACAAGAGAAACTAATCCAGGCAAGCATACAATCAATCAATAAAAATTGATATCACAAATTGATTGATTCAATTAAATTCACTGATATTCACTGATAGCATAGATTGATATATCAGCAATCGATAACAACCAAACTCACAGAGAAAATGTATTTATGGATTGCTATCAATTGACAAAAATTGACAACAATGGATGATTCCTGTCTTCAGGAACATTGATTATTACCGAATGAAAAAATCAACATTAACCACCCAAACAATTTAAAGATGGCTTTGATGTTTTGTTAAATAATTCCTGCAAAAACACGAGACATTCATTTTCAGCACGCCACTGTAGATAATCATTTTCCTTTTGGCCTACTCCAAGATCTATTCTCATGTTCATTGACTCTGTTGTTTAGTTTACTTGATCTAAATGCAGATGCTATAGAGAAACTGGAGGGTATCACACTACTACCCTGGCCTGAGCTTCTACCGGTGTTGTAACCTAGTCATTGAAAGAAAGATGTAAAGCCCAAAAATGTCTCTGCTTCTTGCTTCTGTTCTTGTTATTTTGTCAATGATTGTAAAAGATACTCAGCCATGATAAATTGACTCAATAAAACCATTACAGACAAATTTTGTCAAACATTTTATCAGTGTACAGTAACTTGTAAAAGGACAAAATTATTCTCTGATAGTAATCAATAACAATCAATACCAGTCGATGGATCGAAGTTTCAAAAACACATAACACTAAAAGGACTGTGGTACAAATTTGGGAACATACATGTAACACAACAATTGAGTATAATCATACTCAATTTGTAATAGAGTAAAATCTGCATTATGCAGATTACATTTTTATGTTATATTTTTGGGTATATTTTACAGCTGTAAATGGCAACTTTCAGCCCGTAGGTTCTTAATTCAGGAGGCTCTCATAATAGTTATTATAAGAACCTCCTAAATTAAGAACCTACGGGCTGAAAGTTGGCATTTACAGCTCTAAAATATACCCAAAAATATAATAACCTGTTCAGCCTGGCAAAAATTGGTTCTTATACAAAAATATCACTCCAATTTTGACCGTCCAAAATTCTGAATTTTAATTTTGAAAGAAACGTCCGACAATAGTTATGGTGTATATGTTTACTTTAATTTAAGGGTACAGTATATTTTGGGGGGTTTTCACTACAGAATGAAAAAACATGAGAAACGAAAATACAATGACTAGAAAACTAGGACTAGATGTGTACAATTACAGAAACGAGATTTATTATGAGAGGGATACTGTACTTAGCCGATTATATAACAATATTTAGAGCAAAGAAGGAAAATTTTCTTACTCTGATTACTTAAGTTAACCGAACATAGCCAAAGTACGATATATAATGCACATACAAGTACGTTTAAATAACGTTGACAAGAGTGGGATGGATTATATTAAATACACTGAGTTTTCAAAACATTTTTCAGTTACGTTTTTAATCAAATCGATCAGGTAGTTCACACGTGTGACGCAGGTAGGCTATTCCAGACTTGTTTTGCAACATAGAGTATTCAGTTGGCAAGGCTGATAAGACACACAGGAAAAGACAGTCTGCATTTTTCTGTTTACTACAGACTATTTGGGAGTAGCATAAATGAAAACAACCAACGCTCAAATTCACTGAAGCAGAGAAAGAATTGCAAAAAATGCAAAACCTTACCTCCTTAAATATTCGCTAAGGCACTCATCACAAAATCTGTGACCACATCTTGTTAATACGGCCTTTCTCAGAGGCAGGTGACATATCTGACAAATGAAATCATCGTCTATGAGTGAAATAAAATCATAGTCATATCCAGAAGGAACTACCAAGCTCCCATTTTGTTCGGCCATATTGTTCTTCGATTTGTGCACTTTCCCAGTTTCTCTCGGCTGAAAAAAGCACCTTGCAGGGGGCCTCGATGCCATGTATCGCACGTGGGCGACTACGAGGCTTACCACCGTCGCGACTTTGGAAAACAAAACACTCGAGGAAACGTTTCCAAAATTTCCGTCAGTCTTGCGTGCTATCGAAATCCACCAATCACAGCCACTAATGTGATCTTCAGACCTTCTTTACGTCATGCTTGCGGGCTGTGATTGGTGGATTTCGATCCGATCTGTCGATAACATGTATGATTGACGGAAATTTTGGAAACGTTTCCGCAGGTGTTTTGTTTTCGAAAGTCGTGTATCAACGTAAAAGGTGGTAGGTCAAGGCTTAGGTAGGGGCTACCGTGTTTACTCGAATAAGCACCGCCCTCGAATAAGCGCCGCACCACCGATGCGGCGCTTATTCGAGGAATTCCGTATAACCGGGAAAAACACTATAAACGAGAAAGGAGTTCTCGCGCTCTCACCGCTGATAGTTTCGCTCTCGTTATCATGAAACTCTCGGGTTTTTTCCGCCGCGTGAATTTCTCTCGTAATTCTAGATTTACTATCAGTTAAGTATCAGTCCATAGAAAAACTAACATTTCTTTTTTTTTTTTTAAATTCAAATTATTTTATTGGAACACCCACTTTACAAACAATACTAACACTACTTACAACAATACATTGCTAACAATACTAATATTACTCACAATACTTTCAATACTTACAATAAAATTTACAATTACATACCCTGACACTAATTTCGATATAGATGCCCTACTTAATATTCCACCTTCTGTGTAGATCTTTACGGGGACAGAGTTGAGGGGAGGGCTAACGAGCAGTATTGTTACAACTTAAAATAACTTTTCGATTTGAAGTTTAGAAGTGAGCTTTCTAGTGAATTCTTTCATGTTTATTTCCTTTTTAAGTAATTTTTGTGTATATAGATAATACTTGGCGAATAACAGTGTGAAATTAAATTTTATTATTGACTTGTTAGCGACTTGGGGATAGTCCTTTTGCTCCAAACCAAACCGAGTATTTCAAGAGGAGAAGGCGAGAAAGTGGTGCCATCTTCTTTATTTAGCCACTTAATGACTTCAGAAAAGAAGTGTTTTGACCAGTGACAGTCTACGAAAGTGTGACTAACGTATTCATTCGAGTCGACTAAAATTAGTATTTGATTCGGCGCATGTAAAACGCGACGTTTAAACCAGGCCTAAGGAGACAAGGGGCATCCTTGTCTCACGCCTCTCGACAATTTGAAAAGGTTGGTACAAAAGCCATTATTCATAACAGAGCTCTCCGGGTTGGCGTACAAAGCGGATATCCATCGTTGAATACTATCGCCAAAATTAAAGAGGGCAAGCGTCTTTTGAATAAATTTCCATTCAATTGTATCAAATGCCTTCTTAAAATCCAGTTGGAGGAGAATCCCAGGGATATTTTGGGCTACGGTTTGCTCTAAGATGTCGTTAATTAGCTTGATATTTTGGCCGATATATCTGTCCTTTATAAATCCAGTTTGACCCGGATTGATAAGAAGTTTTAGTACCCTTTCGAATCTTTTAGCTATTGCTTTGGACGCGATTTTGTAGTCCAGATTTAGTAAAGTAATCGGCCGCCAGTTTGTTAGATGTAGTAAATTTGAGTCCTCTTTCGGTATGAGAATGATAGTGCCTCTGCGCTGGGATATTGACATTTCTCCTTCTCTGTAAGCCGCATTATAGCAATTCATTAGATCCTCACTCAGTAGGTCGAAGAAACAATTATAGAACTCCCAGGTAAAACCGTCTTCACCTGGTGATTTTCCATTGGAAAAGGTTTTTAAAACTTCTTTACATTCCTCCAGGGTAATTTCCCCTTCTAACTCCTCTTTCTCTGCATCTTGCAGCTTAGGTATTTCCAAGTTTTGAACGAAATTTTCAAACCGACCATCTTCAGTTTCACCATTTGAAGTGTAGAGATCTCTATAGAAGCTTTCGATTTCTTTCATTATTTCGTCTTTGTGCAGATGTTTTCCGTTTGAGAGTTCTAGTTCTGCTATTTTTTTTTCTGCTGTAGTTTCTCTTTTCTAGATTAAAGAAATATTTCGTAGGTTTCTCACCCTTTTCCGTCCACCTGGTTTTGGAGCGTAGCATTAAGCCGTTCGCCTTTTTCTCATAAAACAAAAGAAGTTGTTGTTTTAGAATTTCTTTCTCGTTTAATGCTTTGTTGATAAAATCGGCGTTAGTGCTGTCAGAGATCCTTTTTTCTAGATCCTCAAGGCGTGTTTGTACATCCGATTCCCGTTTGCGTTGTCCTTTGGCTTTGTTTTTTGAGTAAACAATTGTAAGGCCCCTTATTTCCATTTTAATTAACTCCCACTTTAGTCTGTGATCATCCAAGTCTCGGTATTTTTCACCTATAACGGGATAATTTTCTTTAATGAGGTTTACATATTCTTCATCATCAACAAGGGAGTTATTAAACTTCCACAGGCCTGGACCCCGTCTCTCTTCCGAAAGTTCTAGAGAAAGTTTTATTGCATTGTGGTCGGGTGCGTTGGAGGCCTTTGTATGTATGTTAACGACGCATTTGGAGAGGGAGCGAGCAACAAGAAAAAAATCTATCCTTGAGCAAACTTTCAGTGCTTTTGATTCATATGAAAAGCTCAGCTTTTGCGGGTATTGATTTCGGAAGATGTCAATTAACTCTAATTCTTCCATCATTGAAATAAGTTTGTTTCTATAGGTAGATGCTTTCCATGGGACGCCACCTCTTTTGTCGAGTGACTGTAGTGTAACATTCCAATCTCCACCTATAATGAGATTGCTGGTGTCCGTGTTGGATATTAAATATTCGTTCAAATTATGCAAAAACGTTTGTTGTTGTTGTGAATCGTTCGGTGCATAGACATTGCATAACGAAATATTGGCTGTTTTGAAAATTAAGTTAATAGAAATGATCCTACCATCTCGATCTTTACTGAAATTTTCGATTGATGCTGATGAGCTAAGAGAAGGGTTAACAAGAATACAGACGCCTTTACTATGAGTTGATCCGTGGGAAAAGAAAATGTCACCACCCCACTCGCCTCTCCAGATCCTTTCATCATTTGGCTCGGAGTAGATCTCTTGCAGAAAATAAAAGTGGCAATTTTGGTCTTTGAGGTAACTAAAGACACTTCTTCTTTTTAACTGATTCCTAAGCCCTCTAACATTTAGAGTCAGTACCGAACAATTACCCTGCGTAGTTCCGAAAGCGTTTAGGTAGCGCGAGTAAAAACGGTAAGGGTAAACTGGAACTTTTAATGTTAAATTGTGTAAGAGAAAAAAATAAATAAAACGACATAAAACATAGACACATAAATAACCTACATATATACACATACATTTTCCTTGTGAGGGTTGGAGTCCGGGAACAAGCCAGATAGAAGACTCGCGTCAACTGCATTCTTCTTGTGCCACACGGCGGAAGAAAGATAAACACATATCTTGGAATATACTTACTACTCAACAAACTGGTCGATATTCATTAGGGATAGAATTAATGTCATAAGCTTGGTTGTCAATAAAGAGGCTTCGGTTGATTTCTTTTGCATTGCGACCCTTTTCTCTGGCAGTGAACATAGCCTTAATTAACGATCTTCTTTCCTCTTGAATCGCCCGAGCGTAGTCTTTGGTTATGTACGCATCTTTGTATCTATCGGATTTCTTGAGTCGATTTTTAACGCCCAGAACCTGCTCTGTGTGTTCCCTGCTCACAAATCTTGCAATAATTGGTCTCGGACGCGTTGTGGTAGAGTTGTCAACATTCTGAGCCGCTGGTTTACCGACGCGGTGAACCGCGTGAAAACGAATATCCTGTGTGCTGATCTTTAGCTCGTTTTCGATTAAGTCGTATACTATATCGCAGCAGTTTTCTCCCTGTCGTTCCGGGATGTTCATAAACCTTAAATTCTCTTTCCTTGTATAGTTTTCCAAAGCGATCAATTTTTCCTGGGTCTCTTTTAGCGACGGTCGCAGTTTGTCGTTTTCGTAACGAACGTTTCTCACTTCTGACTGTAGCTGTTGTATCAAATTGGTTTGCTTATCGAGCATTTCTTGATGAGATCTCTTTGAATCTTTGTACGCCTTTGATTCTTGCTGAACATCCTCGATAGCTGCCCAAGCATTCTCGAGCGATTTTTCAATATCTTTTATGGATTCTTTCACGCCATCAATTTGTTGTTTGAACTCATACCTTAGTTCGCCCATTTGTGAATGCACTGGGTGAAGTTGTCTTCTATTCTCGCTTCCATGGCGTTGAGCTTGTCCATGATAATCTTCAGTGAAATATTTTCATCTATTTCGCTGCCCTCACTCGTAGTCATATCCTCCATGCTCTTTCGATCGTCGATTTCTCTTGAGGTTTGGTTTATCAGGGCAACTCGGAGAGCGAACCTGCCGTTTGGGCATCAAAAAGGACGTAATCGACTTCCAAAATTCCGCACTTATAATTGGTGGCCGTAAGGTTTTCTTGGCAAACACTCTAGCTTCATCAAATTGAGCCTAACTGACTTTCCCGGTGCAAAGTTTACGGAGCTCCAAAAGCGCGTCCGTCGGCCATCATGACCTTCACACCAAAAAAAAAACTAACATATAGAAAGTGCACCGTTGATTAAAAATATAGAAAAAGTAAATTTGTTTCGTACAATTTTAAAATAAGCGCCGCCCTCGAATAAGCACATAAGACACAAACAGCAGTGATAAACGTATTGAACTTGTTCATTTTGATTATGGAGCCAGAGGAGCCAGATGAACAAAGACGGTAGTAGCGATAAGTGAGGGAGCGGATGAGATTTATTTTGTACTTTCGTGGATTGAAGGAATCCCAGTTCGTGTAGAGTCCTGTGAAAGTTTTCTTTCGGTAGATGGATGTCATGAAAGTGTTGTTTTGATTACATGTGACAAGAATGTCCAAAAACGGAATTGCATTGTTCTGTTCAAATTCAATGGTAAATTTGAATATTGCTATGACAACTGTTCAAATAGTGCATAAACTCATTTGCACTGTCTTTGTTGTGAAACATGGTGAACGTGTCATCAACGTACCGATTCCAAAATAAAGCCGGACTAACCTTGGCGTTCATCAACCCCTTTTCTTCAAAATCATGCACACATAAAAATGTTGGCTAAGACAGGGCCCAATGGCGAACCCATGGCAACACCATCGATCGATTTGGTCGTAGTATTTCCCGTCAAAAAGGAAGTGGCTCATCTTGGTGGCAAATTCCAATAGCTTGCGTAAAACAACCCTGGGAAAAGCCGGAGGATCAGCAAGAGAATACAATTTGTCTAGACAAATGTTTAGTGTTTCCTCGAGTGGCACATTTGCAAATAGGGAGGAGACATCTAAAGAGCATATTATCCATTGTGATGCTAGTACTTTTTGGCCCAATCCGCGACGCTAAAAGAGTCTTTGACAATGTATTGGTTGGTCGAGATTGGCTGAAGTATAGAAACAAGGTAAAAAGCGAGATTGTAGTTATAGGTGTTAACCGATGAAACGATAGGGCGGAAAGGACAACCAGTCTTATGAACTTTGGGAGGGTCATACAAAACGCCAGGAGAAGATCCACTCGGTAAGATTTAAAGAGTTACAACACAATCCAACTAAATCCAGGGAAGAAAGCCTGTCAACTTATCTTCGGAAACTGAGAAAGGATAAAATTATTGATGATGCAACTTTCTACAAAATCTTGCCAAGTCCCCTCATCGGCTTTGTTATATATAAATAGCTGTTTTAAATTTCAACGGTTACTTTTGAAAATGTATGTAGAGTACATACGAAACGTCAAGTCATAATCAAAATGAACAAGTTCAATATGTTTATCACTTCTGTTTGTGACGGTCTTATTTTTGATCAAATTACGATAGTCCAAGAACAAAAGTATTTAAAAATTTCCAAAATTAAGTAATCACTGAGCGAAAAAGCGTCGAAGTGATAATTCCAAAAAGACAAACTCTTAGCATAAGGGACGGACCATAATTAGAAAAGTGATGGGAGGGGTGGGGAATTTTCAGCTTGCACGATTTTTTTTTTCGCTCACTGCCTGTGCAGGAATTTTTTTCGGTGAAACTCTCTGCACGAATTTTTCTTTTTGAGACAAATATTGCTTTGTTTTGAACAGTGAAATCTTGATTCATTATCTATGTTTTTGTGCTTTTCTGAATTATTCTACACTCACAACAGATCAAAGGATATAGGATACTCTTTAATGCAAAAATTCTTTTCGAAATGTACACGCAGTGAGAGAGGAGGAAGCCACTTGCAGTGGACGGCTTCCCTGTGCATTTTTTCAGTCCCTGCCCTCTGGAATTCCTCTCTCTCAGCCCATCATAATGATGCCATACTCCATTCACTAAAACAGCCCCTCTCAGTGTAGTGCCCTGCACTCCAAAATGTCAGGTTTGGTTAGCTTAACTGCTGCTTTTGTTTTCCATGAAATTTCTTCTGTAAAATAAGATTTATTTTTATTTTGGATGTTATGTTTTCTTTAGTTTAAACAGGTAATGCCATGTTTTGTTATGGAAATACCTTAACAAATTGTTGTTGTTGTTGAAATCACGCTTTCGGCATTCGGTCCATTCATGTCATCGACAACGGACACACAAAGGCAGGTTTTCACTAGCGCATAAGCATAAGCCGACATACGCAGAAGCAATAAGATCTTGCCGGATAATTAGCGCCTTTTATAAGGGAAATTTCTAATCTGCGATCAGGCGTCCTTTTTCTTCCCGCCGCGAAAAAGAAAGGACGCCTGATCGCAGGTTAAGAAATTTCGAACAAAAGGTGCTAATTATCAACATCTTACTGCTTCTGCGTATGTCGGCATGTGCTTATGCTTATGAGCTAGTGAAAAGCAGCCTCAACGGTGCAATGTTGTGATCTGGCATTTTGACGCATTCTAGCTGTCACTCAAACATTGTCACGTTCGCACTGTGTCAGCACTGTCACGTAAAACTCTGAAGTTTTTGTTATTCCTTTTTGGTGCAAAAAAACAAAATGCTACTGCAAATTTAGTGAAAAAATAATTTGTGGAAAGTAAAGTCAGAAAACTATTAAACTAAACAGATTAACAATGTAATCGAACTTTGAAAATATTTCGTTTCAAGATCATTATGGACTTCACATACAGGTTGATGTTACGTTACATTGACGGAACTGAGTGGATAATTCCAAACATTTTCAGACCTTTTCATGTTCTCTGGCAAAACATTGTACTTTCTATAAATAGCACTTACATCTAAAATTCTAATCAGATTTATGTACAATGCACTTTAAAAACCGTGAAAATATTCAGTTTCTTCGAGACATGCAAGAGGGTACAGTGCAAGCTATAACAATAGAAGAGAGGTTCTACAGCTTGGTATCTAAAACTTTCCTTTCAACGCCAGCTCTTTGTGGCTGATCCTTGTTCAGAATGTTTTTAGCTGTGTCGTCAGCACCATCTATTTTGAATGCTTCTGCTTGTCCTCTGAAACAGCACATAACCAGACCTCTTCTAAACTCAGGAATTCTCGATGCGTACAAAACTGGATTCACAAACGAATTGGAGTAATTTAAAACGTTCACCAGCAAATAATATTTGTTCGGGATCTGGACATGATGGACAAAGATCAAATGGTTCAAAATAATTAAAGGGAGATACGACACTAAAGCAAGAATAGACACAACCAGCAATGTCTTTGTTAAGCGTTTGTTTTGTGACGCTCTGTTTTGCTGTTTTGATGCGACTCCACCAAGTTGAAACTTTCTACAAATGCCGATGTTACATCCACATATCATCAAAGTTACGATCAAAACGTATGGCATGGTAGCATACACAGCATCTTTGGTTGAAAGAAAGGGAATTAATGCAGTCCAGACAGCGGCAAAAAGGAGGGCGAGTGTCCACACCATGAAAATAACGAGACGATATGCCCGCATCGATAGTGTGAGGTGCTTAAGCGGCCACTGCATGGCGTAAAATCTCTCACCGGATATGAAAGCCGCAGAATTTAACGAGGCTAACGTTAAAAAGGAGTCAACGGCCGTGAAAAAAATAGACAAAGACATCGGCCGCCCACCTGTCCAAAATCCATACTGAAGACCGACTGAGTAAATGTACATAGGTAGAGACACAGTTCCCAACATAAGGTCAGCACAAGCCATATTGACGACTAGAAACAAACTTCTCTTACGAAGTCTTCTGTTTACAGCAAACAGAACAACAGTGAGCAAGTTTCCCACAACAATAAACACAAATAACAAAATAAAAGCGGTGCAAAATGCGATGCCTTCTGCCTTTGAAGGAACAATTCTTGATGAACCAGTCGTGTTGTCTGAGCTAATGTTAGCTCCTACTGTGCTGTCCATGTTTGAGTTTTCACTGAACCCCCATGAAACTTTTTACGATAACACGTATTTTCACTAGACGAGGAACTGAAATAGAATAGAATAGTTTTGTAATCTGCATATTTTTTAAGACCGATCGTCGAGTACTAATACCACAAAGTTCCATTGACATTCACGCAATGAATCAATCAATTAAGTTGTCTGCCCTCCTTTCAAAGTTGACGCAGGTTTTCAATGCAAGGCATTCTATACGCATGTGCAACCATAGGACAACGGCAGTGATGTCTACATTTGGCTGTAATGTTTGCACTTCACGGTACGTAGACATCGGTGTGTTTAATTAAATTTTGACGTGAAATTGGACCTTGTGATAGAATAAATTGCACTCGATATATATATATATATATATATATATATATATATATATATATATATATATACTGTATATTTAAATCTGTACGGTCAGTCATAGCGGAGTGGTACGTTTCAAGAGGGACTATCGATAATTAATTTCACTTTTAAAAGCCAAAAGCTAAAAAAAGTATAATAATCATCAATTCTATTTATCGAGGGTAACACAATAATACTAAATATTCTGATAACCAGTGGCAATTAAGTAAATATTTACAGAATAAAAAAATAAACTATTCATTTTACACAAAACCATCAAAGTGCTACTTTTCTCTAAATAATTTTGCTTTTTGGCGAAACGAAAAGGTCGCTATAAAATCTAACATTCCCAAAAAATGGAAGTAAAATCTTAAAGCGCGTGCGAGTTATTTAGAAAAAAACGGTTTTTTTTCTTGATAAAAGTTAATAAAACAGTTAGGTGTCAAAAGTTTGATAGCACGTCGACTTTTTGGGCAAAAGGACTTCCTCCGCCCACGGTAGCTTTTACAACAAGGGCTGCATTAGCATGGTTTTGTTTACACGCCATTTCGCCGGCAGCTGTGTCCTCGAATTTATTCGCTCTTCCGTGCTTCCTATTAATCCCCATTGAGTTCATGAAACATGCTGATTAGACAGCGAAATATCGAAGAAAAAACCTTAGAAGAAGGCAAAAGCAAAATTTTTCGGATCAATATCAGTATCTGGGCAATTGCGCAACAACCCCTTCCCTAACGCAACAGTAACACTAACTTATTAACATGTTGGGTTAGGGGAAGGCCGGGGTAGGTGCGAAGTTGCCCAGATACTGATATTGATCCATTTCTCAAAGGCAAGGAGAAAACTTCACTCCGGACAGCACCAAGGGATCTCTTGGTTTTCCTTATTTGGGCAAAACGGTTTCCTCCGCCCACGGTAGCTTTTACAATATATAAGGGCTGCATTAGCATGGTTTTGTTTACACGCGCAGCTGTGTCCTCCAATTTATTCGCTCCTCCATGCTACCTATCACTCCTCATTGAGTTCATTAAACATGTTAATTCGACAGCGAAAAATTGAAGACTAAATCTAAGAAGAAAACGAAAGCAAAATTTCCCGAAGACAAGGAAAAAACTTTAACCGCCAGCGCCAAGGGATCGTCCATACTCGTACCCGTACTCTTAGCCCGCTTTTTTCTCTTGGTTTTTCTTATTTCTTACGAGAGGTGAAGACTGCTCGTTTTCAACAAATAGAACGTAACGTGACTGCTTTGAAATTCCTCCAAAAATCATTCGCTCGCTGTGAGAGCTAGGGCCCAGGTGCCAGGATTTCATTGGCTGAAGGCATATAGGACTTTGCGGGTCTATAAAAAGACATAAAAAGATAACCAATAAGAGCACAGAGAAACCCTGACAACTTTTGAGAAATTGGTGCTTGATCATTTTACACTCTGTATAGTACTTAAGAATGAGTGTCAGCAAGAATCAAACAAAATCGGAAATTAGAGGCAAATATGCAAAAATCCAAATTTGCTCAAACTCCGTCTATTAGAAGTCCAACTAATTATCACTTTGTGGTTCATTTCTCAAATGGTTTATTGCTTCGGCGCAAAACGGCGGTACTAGATTTCAAGGCCAGGAGTGAAGAGCGAAGAGCGAAGAGCGAAGAGCGAAGAGCGAAGAGCGAAGAGCGAAGAGCGAAGAGCGAAGAGCGAAGAGCGAAGAGCGAAGAGCGGAGAGCGGAGAGCGGAGAGCGGAGAGCGGAGAGCGGAGAGCGGAGAGCGGAGAGCGGAGAGCGGAGAGCGGAGAGCGGAGAGCGGAGAGCGGAGAGCGGAGAGCGGAGAGCGGAGAGCGGAGAGCGGAGAGCGGAGAGCGGAGAGCGGAGAGCGGAGAGCGGAGAGCGGAGAGCGGAGAGCGGAGAGCCCAAATATCTAGGCCAACAAAAATCAAGCATAACCAAACATAAATGACGGATATGTCTTTCTTTGATTTAATGCAATGAAACCGGGCTCACACTACACTACAAGAAGACATCTCCACAGTGTTTGAGGTTTTAGTTTTCTTTGAAACGAAACGAAACAAAACGTAAGCTGCCCTTCACCAAAACATCCACGCAACGCGCGAGTAATATCCGCGGAAGAACTGGGTGCAATATCTAAAAATAACTTAAAAGGGATTACTTTAGTTAGACGACCTATATGGGGGATTCACTCTCTTACCTTGATAATCTCTTGGGCTTGACCCATGGGCATGTAGCACTTACTTAGAAGCTTCATACCTCTCAGACGCATATTGGTTTCCCAACGGTAAAATGGAAATTATTTTGATGAACATGTCGAACATGTGCTTATTACGACCATACTATTGACATTCACGAATCTTGCATATCTCATCATGTCAAATGACACGCCACGTGCATTCATATATTCCCGAATCGCGTTCCTGTTTTACTTAGTTTTATTTAAAACTGTCACTCTTCTAATGGTTACTTTCACGGAATTTTTGGGCTCGTTCGTAGGCTCCATTACAGCTCTCTTGGGGCGACGAGTTTGATCGCAAGTTGTTCAGTTCTCGCCCTCGTGACTCCATAATAAGGGCCTGTTTACAAGGAGAGAGGGTCACCCTCGCAAGTGGATTACCGTAGCACCCATACATTTCCTCTTTTTTTTCTTTGTCGTGTTCGGTTTACAAGTCAGCCATCGTTCCCGGAAAGGCGGGTTACCCTATCTGCGTGCTAGGGTTACCCTGGCAGGCGGTTAACTTTTCCCTTGTAAACACTCCAGGTAGGGTTAACCCACCTACCCGGGTTAAGGTAATTCCCCTGAAATAAAACTGACAATAGATTTTCGTTCATATTTTGCCCACTGAATATTTATGATATGAGAACTTCAATTTTGAAATAAAAAAGGGGGTGCCTATACTCCTTAAGGAGCGCTGAGGCATTGAAAATGACCCATTTTGGCATTATTTAATGCTTATTAGAAGAGCGCATTCTCAGTAATAATTGTAAATTTTTTGTGACAGAGACTCATCAGAACATGAATTCACCTGGAGTCAATACATTGTGTCGGACACAAATAAATTTTTAAGTTTGATTTAGACAGAAAGCTGAATTCTTGATTAAAATTTCAACCAAATTTTTTGACATGGTTACCATGCGGCAAAATAGAAAAGGCAAGAGTTTACCTGCTATTTTCGTTATTTATTCAACTTTCAGCAATAGAAATCAGATTAGTCTTTCCTCAAGCAAAGTTTGTAATAAGTTGATTACAATGACTGAAAGAAAAGTCGGGGTGCTTGTGCTCGTTGGTGAGCTATAGCCATTTCCCAACTGACAGAGCTCAATATCAAGGCAAATCCGCCATGTTTTCAATGTGCGCGTGCACGAGGGCGCGCTAAATGACGCCATAAATTATGCGCAGAAAGGATGCGCAGTGCAAATGTGAGGAATTACCTTAACTTTCTACCTGTTTCCAGACCCTTTGAGCGTAACCGCGTGTTACCTTTTAACTTGCCCCGGGTTGTAAATTCTCGTCCCCAGAGGTCGCCCTCCTTTTGATAGGAGTGCGTCTTCTGCAATCGAACCAAAGCATTTGTGTGATTATTGTTTTAGAAATCTCGCAACTTTATGTTTTAGAAATCTGGCAACTTTAAATTAATATTCTATTTCAATACTTGATTATATTATAAACAGTTCGTTGAGCCAATAACCAGAAAATAAAAACCTAGATTTTTTTGTTAATGATGTTTCGCATTTTTCTCGCAAGATCTGTCTTGAAGATCGCATCATTTGAACTCGCAGACCGTTAGTATTTTAACTCCACTTTCATGAATTTATAAATTGCTAGGCTAGTTTTGAATGCGAAATGCGAAATAGTGGTGTTCACGCAGTGTTCGCAACAGTGATAGTTTTGTGATAAACAAAATATAGTTCACCTAGTCGCTTTTATATGCTTACAAGCAAGGGAAAACGAGGTAATCTCTTGTCATGATCTCTTGT
This sequence comes from Platygyra sinensis, assembly GCA_019787425.1. Classification (NCBI taxonomy): domain Eukaryota; kingdom Metazoa; phylum Cnidaria; class Anthozoa; order Scleractinia; family Merulinidae; genus Platygyra; species Platygyra sinensis. The sequence continues at coordinate 29,491 of JAHPZR010011822.1, forward strand.
TACAAGTAATAAAGAAATATAATAAAATAATTAGTAATTACAGCGGGAATCAGTCACACGCGCCCTCCAACGATTTTTTCCCATCTCGAAAACTACGTTTTGGTGGACGTCAATCAAATGTATCCATGACAATAACGGCGAGCGGAGTTTCCAGAACCATATTTCAGTGTCAATTCTCGGAGTATCCGAGTTACTCTGAGTCTTTCATCTTTACTTGACTCGTCGATAAACAGAAACTGAGAAGTAAGACTTATAAAATCGTTTGAAGCGCCTTTTCGTTCGTCTCGCTCACTGGCATAGTTTTGAAGCTGCAAATTTACAAACAGTGTACCACGACAACAACGTAACGTGAGAATGAACTATTGTAAATAAGAACCTTTATTACAGAATGAACTACAAAAATCTAACTGCCAATTTCTTGCGGCTTTCATTACCTTTTTATTACTGACAATCCTACTTGCCATAAGGTTCTGCTGACGGTTTGCTTTGCATACAATTTGCCTGTCTGGTATTCCAGCCACGCTTGAAACTCCGCGTCACGACACAGGCAGACCACTCTATGTGTTCGTGGTTTTAATATAGAGAATCTATGAGAGTTATGAATAAAGCTCTGAAAATTGCACATTTAAATCACATCTCGGCCTGAATATCCCAATAAAGTTAAATGAAACCATAATCGACTCATGTATGGTGTTTTTTCGCCTTCCTGGGCCGTCTAAAGCGTCTTACAGCGAAATTACTTTTGGTCGCTCACGAATAGACACAAGAAGGAGACAAGGCTTGCAACTTCGCGGCCGTCAGCCGCGACCTCTTCCACTTCAAATTGAAATTATAACGCAAAAATACTAAAAATCTCACCTGAATGGCGACGGATCTTGATAGATGAGTTTTTTCTTTATCTCTTCGCCGAATTTCAGCTTCATCCCTCCAACAGTTTCCGAGAAAATCGACGCTGAAGTCACAAATACGGCTTTCTCAATATGATCGGTGCCAAACTCAGCGACCAAAGGAATGCAGGCCGTTTCAAATCTACCAATCAGCGCTTGGCTTTCTGCAGTTTTTTGGCTTCCCGCGGGAAAACCGTGGGAAGCCAAGCGCTGATTGGTAGATTTGAAACGGCCTGCATTCCTTGAATTCCTTTGGTCGCTGAGTTTGGCACCGATCATATTGAGAAAGCCGTATTTGTGACTTCAGCGTCGATTTTCTCGGAAACTGTTGGAGGGATGAGGCTGAAATTCGATGAAGAGATAAAGAAAAAAACTCATCTATCAAGATCCGTCGCCATTCAGGTGAGATTTTTAGTATTTTTGCGTTAATTTCAATTTGAAATGGAAGAGGTCGCGGCTGACGGCCGCGAAGTTGCAAGCCTTGTCTCCTTCTTGTGTCTATTCGTGAGCGGCCAAAAGTAATTTCGCTGTAAGACGCTTTAGACGGCCCAGGAAGGCGAAAAAACACCATACATGAGTCGATTATGGTTTCATTTAACTTTATTGGGATATTCAGGCCGAGATGTGATTTAAATATGCAATTTTCAGAGCTTTATTCATAACTCTCATAGATTCTCTATATTAAACCACGAACACATAAAGTGGTCTGCCTGTGGTTTTAGCAAGGCAAATAGCAAGAATTTATGCTGCGAAAATAATCTGCATCCATAACAAGCTGATAAAAAGTCAATCTCCACATAAAGCGAATCATATCAGTAGCCAACTTTTTCAGCTACCTTGTATCTTTCGTTTCTTTGACTTTCTTTGGCGGATCGCTTACGGCTATAGTTTTGTTTCGTACGCCGCCGGCGCCTTCTTCACAAACGTTTTGCTCGCAGAAAGTGTTTCTGCTTTGCAATTCAAAGACAAACCACGTTCTCTCTTCATAATAGCCCTCCATTTCAGCGAAATTGCAAATTACTTTGTCATAATAACTGAGCGATTATTCCTGATCTAACGACGATCGAACATGGCCGTGAAACTGACACGAAATGAACAGGACTATTGTCATGGATACATTTGATTGACGTCCACCAAACCTTAGTTTTTGAAATGGCAAAAAAATCGTTGAAGGGCGCGTGTGACTGATAACCGCTGTAATAATAAGTTTATGTCTGAAAATTTGCTAGAAAATGGAAATACAAATCCATGAAACTTACCATGTGGCGAGTTCTTGTTGTCCTTAAGGCGGGGGTACACCCGAAAGCCGTATTTTAGCTGGGTTTTATGTTTTTAATGCAAATATCTCGTTTACGTTTCAAGCAATCAAGAATCTCTATGCTCATTTCACATATCTATGTTTTGGGTCGTTTTGTAAATTTTTTGGTGATTTTTAGGTATATTTGGAGATAAATAGTTTTTCTCAAAGGATTAGTAAAATTTATGGAAATAGGAAATTTGGAAGATTTGGTGTTGTTTTAAAATTAGAGTTTGAAGTTAAAAATAGGTAGATGCACTCCATGTATTATGGGATTAACAACGCAAGACCCATAAATTCAGAAAGAGCATACCGAGCTTTACAAAATCTTTAAGTTTCGTGTTAATTGGGCCAATATTGAACAAGATACGGCCATTCAAAAACTTCAAAATTTGCAAAGAAATGTATGGATTTCCCTGGTTACTAAATTTTGAAGTTTTTGAACGGCTGTATCTTGTTCGACATTGGCCTAATTAACACAAAACTTGAGGACTTTGTAAAGCTCGATGTGCTCTTTCTGAATATATGGGTCTTGTGCTGGTCTTGTGTTATTAATCCCATAATAGACGGACTCATACCCAGGCCCTCACGGTATGAAATCCGGCAATGGACGGACAAACCGCCGAACAAGCCAGTCTTTGACAAAGGCCACGTCCTTCCCGATCGCCCCTGTTCCCGATAAACTCATCCATCTTTCGAAAACACGTGCGTCAAATGCCCGGAGCTCGCCCTGGGGTACTCTAATGCCCAGTTCCCGAGCCACGATAAAATTGCAAATGCCCCAGTCCCGGGACGCCCCGGGACAGAGAACGTGAGCAAATGCGGTTTTCCCGGAGGGAGGAACTGATATCCTTACGTCACGATCACGCACGCCAGTTGATAGACTGACTCTGGACTGACTGACTATTCTTGCCTTGTTCATGGCCTCTGGTTTCGAAGAAGAATTTGTGAACCCCGTTGATGAAGACTTTCATTGCTTAATTTGCCATTTGCCTTTAAGAGAGCCAGTGCAAACGAAATGCGGCCACAGATTTTGCAAGTTATGTCTCGAGCAACATATGGAAAGGTTTGTTACCATAGCGAAAGCGAATGATGTTTTTATTACATATATTGCAGTTTGAAATCGGCTGGGTTAATTCTCGGAAAGCAAAGTTTCTAATTCATTTGAAATCATAAGCTTTCTGGAAAACTCATTAATATACATGAGCATAAACTGAAAAGATTCGAGGATAGAGTCGTAAAGTGATAACGTCACAATTGGAAATTATGGGATATGATGTCATATTCTTATAGAGGATTCTAAAAGATGCCCTCATCCCAAAAATTAGCTCTGAATTGCAATTCTCTATGGAGATATACAGGGATCAGAGTTTGATAGCATCCCATACAAACCCTTCAAAATTTTTTCCGGGTTCCTTCAGTTTAGAACCAACTCAAAATTAAAGAGGTTTATACGGGGCAGTATTAAACTTTCATCCTTTATATTTTTGGCTGGGAATTACAAATAAGAGGTAAGTCTTGGCTAGGGCCCTTTTTTAAGGACGCTCTATTCGAAAATGGCACCAAATCCCATAATTTTGTGATGTCACACTTAAGGACTCTATGGTCGTTGTCTCACCTTTGGTGGGTGTAAATCACGGACATTCGTCTTATTTTGGGTGTTCAGGACGAAAGATTACAACTTTTAGACATAAAGGTATCTTTTTCGGTTGCACTTAATGAGAATATAACCTGATGCTGCCGTGGCTATTTCAAAGTGGTGCATCAGTCAATTCCAGAAGTGTCCGTCCCTCCTCCCCAGGCTAACCCTCAGGCATTAGTGTTTTTTTCTAAAAAATGGGCAAATTCCTTGGGATGGGGACTATAAGCTGTCTAATGCCCTGTGGTGAAGGATGAAGGAAGGGCACAAAATGCCCCGCCCTTGGGATCGTCGCCTTCCAACATCTCTGCAGTGTTTTTATTAATCAGTAAATATCAAACATTCCACTTTTCAGTACTTTATTGCAGTAGTAAGACCTCAAGGATAACAGTACATGTTATATGATTCTGATTATTCATTTGTTATTTAGTTATTTTATTTCATGCATTGTTGTAATGTGCAGTTGATCATCTCATCATGGAGATTGCACAATATAAATTTATAATTTATTTATACTTATTCATTTAGCTGTTATATTGTTTTTAACAGTTTGTTAGAGGGTAGTGTTAGGATAGCAAGATCTGTCTTGAAAATCACATTATTTGAATTCCCAAACCTCAAGTATTTTAAAATGCACCCCAGGTTGACTTTCATCAATTTAAAAAGAAAACTAGGCTAGTTTTTAATGCAAAGTGCAAAGTCATTCATTGTTTCCAATCTATCGATGTATGATTATCAAAATATAGTTCAAGTTGTTGGTTTTATTTGCTTACAAGGAATGAAGAAGTATTTAAAATTGAGAAAACTGATTGCTTTGGAAGAAGCATACAACTCTGAGTAGCAAGAAAATAATTATGTTGGACCAACTCATACAGCTCTTTACTTCTATTGCTATAAAATTGAGAAAACATACCTTTAAAAAGGTCCACAAGTTTGTCTAGTCCCTGATAGAGTAGCCAATCTTCACAAACACTTTATCTTAACATATGAATTCCTCCATGGCACTTTTGAAAACACGTGTCAAATTCCCAGGGGTTGCCTCGGGTACGCAAATGCCGAGCCCTTGGGCCCCAAGAACACTGCAAATGCCCCATTGCCAAGGACTGACAATATGAGCAAATGTCCAGCAGTTGCCTAGGGGAGAGGAGATGGGCACTGATAGAATGGACTGATACATAAACGCTTGAGCCATACCCAGATTGGTCTTGAACTTTAGGGGATGGATTCAAATGCTACAACACGTTTATAAACATCCTGACATTTTCACCTGGGAATCTCCTGCCTCACCCCATACCCACCCCCTCCCCCAGGCAACAACCCCTGCCTGGAAGGGAGTTGGTTGTGCAAGATTTTATACAATGGTCGACTGTTTTCCAGAAAATGTCCATACCCTCCACAAGGAAATTGGAAATTCTAAAGGCAAGGCCATTTTAAGAGGGATTTGAGGGGCTTCAAACCAATGAACCCTCTGTGAGAGGGGTAAGGATATTTACTGGAACAGCTATCATAGTGCGACTGATATAATCTGTTTGTTTTTTTTTTTTGGTGTTGTTGTAAACAGACAGGAGATACAGAATAGGTCTTGTGCTTGTCCTTTGGACAGAGAGAACCTGGTCCGTAATGAGGTGAGCTTCAAATTTTATTGAAGGACATTATATAAACTGCTGATCAGTTGGAACATCTGAAAATTTCAAATAATTTTGGCTTAAGACTGAAAATTCTGGTCGGTGGAATTTAGTAATTTAAAGTACTTGCATGTGCAACAATTATTGTTATCATACATATTCAATTTGCAATCAAACTACTGATTTGTTTTTTTTCAAAACTACATTTAATGATATCACTATGATTCATACATACATACATACATACACATACATAAGCTTTATTTATACACGGTATCAATTTCATATAAAATATGCTCTTCCATCGAGCCGTGTGTAACTTAAAATATTAAATAACCATTCATAAGTAATCTAAAACGAGCACTATTTCTGCTAAAACAAATAAACAAGTTATGCTAATATTAATACTAGTACTATATACTGATAGCAAAATACTAAAGCGGGAAACAACTACTACAACTTGTCATACAAAAAAAAAAAAAAAATTACTATGTCAGCAGAGATTTTTTGAAATCACTAATATTGGTCTGGGTTTTGCTAGTAGTTGAGAGGCTGTTCCATAGTGTAGCACCTCGATAGTGCAGGCTACGTTTTCCGGCCTCAGAGAGTGGTCTGGGAATAAAGAGATTATGAGCCGAGCTCCTCAAATTGTAGGTATGAACTTGCGATGTTGTTTGAAAAAGGTTATGGAGGCGAAATGGAAAGTGATCATTGACCACCTTGTACATAGTTATCGCTAGCTGTTTAGTACGCCTTTCTTCAAGTGTATCCCAGCCAAGGTCATGTAATAGACAAGAAGATGGCGTCATATAATCAGAATTGGTTATTATACGAGCAGCCCTATTTTGTAGCTTCTGGAGTCTCTCAGATTGGCATTTTCCGATACAACCCCATACTGGGCTACAATAGTCGAAATATGGAACAACCAGGGCATTGTACATGTTAATTAAGGTATCTCGTGGTACTAGGGCCCTGGCCCGCTTTAGAATTGCCAGGCCAGCTGATACTTTTTTAACAATCTGATCAATTTGAGAATGCCACGTTAAAGTATCATCAATTTCTACCCCTAGGTATCTGTGGGTTCTGACTCTATCCACAGAATGGCCATTTATTCTAATATCAGGTTGATGATCTAGATGTGTGACCTTGTGTTGAGTAGCAATAATGGAATATTTAGTTTTCTTCACGTTAAGACTAAGTTTATTTGCTTGGAGCCAAGACTGGATTTTGTTTAGATCACTGTTCAGCTTTATTTGTAGATCAGTAGAATCATGAGCAGTAAGGGTGAGACAAGTATCATCAGCATACAGTCTTGGCGTTGAGGATAGACCACTCGCGGGAAGATCATTTATGTAAATCAAGAATAATAAGGGGCCCAAGATGGAACCTTGAGGGACACCACACACAGTGGAGCCGTAATCAGAAAGAGAACCATTAACATAAGTTCTTTGCTTACGACCAGTCAGATATGATTGAAACCATTTTAAGCTTAAGGAGTCAACCCCATAGAAATTGAGCTTTCTAAGTAGTATTTCATGATCAACAGTATCGAAAGCTTTTTTAAGATCGAGAAAAAGAACTCCATTTAGTAACCCATTATCCATATTAGAAAACCAATCATTGGTTATATCTAGAAGGGCAGTCAAAGTGGAATGACAAGGTCGAAAGCCCGACTGAGCATCGGCAAGTAAATCATGCCTCATTAAAAAATCATATAACTGGTTGAAGACTACTCTCTCAATGAGTTTACTGACAATCGGCAAGACAGATATAGGCCTATAGTTATTTGGATTAGTTTTGATATCATCCTTATAAATAGGAGTGACTCTGGCTACCTTCCAATCATCAGGAAAAATACCGGTAGTTAAGGATTGATTTATGATGTAGGTCAAGGATGCAGAGACAATAGGTCCCGCCTCTTTTAATAGTTTAGCGGAAATACCGTCAAGACCACTTGCCTTGTTCAGCGGTAACGATTGAATCAGTTTTAGTACAACATCATTAGATGTTTTAGTTAGAGAAAAGACATGTGGAAGAGGAAGAACATAGTCAGTAAACTTTGCGTCTGTGAGGGGAATCTCATTTGCTAAAGTTGGCCCTACGCTACAGAAATGGTGATTTAGCCTATTACTGATTTCATCAGAGGTAGTGTAAATTGTATCGCCAATTTTTAGGCTATGGATTCTGGTGGGTTGCGGTATTTTGCCGAAGATGATATTAATCCCTTTCCATGTGTTCTTAATGTTACCCTGGTTGTTCCTGAAAAACGAATTATAATAAGAGACTTTTGCCTTATTTATAGCAGTGTTGACCTTATTCCTCAAAGCCTTAAAACGCATCCAAGTTTCACTAGACCCCGCCCTAGATGCGAGTTTTTTCGCTCTATCTCTCACAAACATTAACTTTTTGAGATCAGGGGTAAGCCAGGGAGAATTTGTATTTCGGACCTTCTTTCGACGAAAAGGTGCATGTTGATCGCATATGTTCAAAAACATATTCCTCCAGGAATTCCAGGCTACGTTGGGATCCGTTATATTCTCTACAGACTGCCATGGAGCTAGG